>JAODGC010003085.1:48679-98504 GCA_027574925.1 Ecitoglossa quadriceps | reverse complement strand
ATCATCTGGAGATGTTTCTAGGATTTCAGATGATTTAACATCTGGGAATGAAACTAATCCGAAGAGGAGTACTATATGACTAATCCTTGCACTTGATAACATATTCACCAAGGGTACAATCCAAATTATCACTTGAATTGTATCCTTACCGTGCTTAAACCTATTTCAGATTGAAGCTTAGAGTATCAGTTTAGTTAGCACTTTGGGTAATTGGTTTTAATTGCGTTTTACATCGCGTTTATCAGGGCATATTATACACAACAGTGGCCGTTGGAAACGCGAAACACGTCAGTCCGGTCGGGACATAAGAGAGACTGGATGCCGAGCGGAAGACACACCACGAAGAAGCACCTCGTAGAAGGTGAGCGGCCGGAGCGTGGCACGTGAATAGAGACGCGGTGAGGAAATACCATGGACACTTCTCATTTCTCGACACACTTCTCCCTACCAGTACATCGGAAGAAAGCAAAGACGAAACGAGAATTACCAAACTTGTTGCAGGAGTAAAGCCACGCGTAAAGAAAAGACTTTTTGGAAAGTACTACCTCATCAACAGCACATCTTTAAATTGGGCACGAGACACTTAAATATCATCATCGAGTAATAGAAAATTGCCAGTCATTGTAATTAGTTTATGATCTTACTTTCAATTCCTCCAACTAACTTTTCTCATCTTTAAACTAATATTCTCGACAATTAACCGCTTCAATTCATAAACTGAGTAAAATTTTCTTGTGTAAAATTATTTTGAAAAAAGTCTGTGCATCGTCAGAGAGATGGCACTGCATACACATATCAAGGTTATGTTTAGTTGGTAGTATACCTTAGAAAATACACACCAAGTTTCAATCAGATTGGGCTATTTCAAAGAGAATTTCATATTTTGATTAAACATTACTTACTGAGTCCAGTCCCAATAACAACTAAGAACCATGGTAGTTGATGCAGTAAAATAAAGTGACCTTTCGAACTGTTTGTACTTAAGATAGCATCATTAAAAAAAATCTACTTTGATATTATAATAGGAATATAATAATAAACTACTAACCCAATAAATAATCTCACGTGTTGACTTTTCCTTTGATTATTCAGCTTTTCTGATACTCAATACTCATTTCTCTCTTCCTCGCTTCTTCCCAGTTGCAAAATCCAATTGACTGAAAACACTTGGCATTTACCTGCACAAAAGTACTAACTCAGTGCGCCGATTGAAGCATTCAATTCAATAGTGCCAGCTAAGAAGATGCATCATTGATTGCACTATCTGTTTGAAGTGACTTATTGCAACATTGCACAATACACAATTGGATAACAAGCAGTTGTAATCGATGTTATCCAATACAATCTTACACACTTCTACATTTTTCAATTCATCATTTCCAATTCTATTTTATTTGCAGCTCCTACTTCGGTTTTGGTAGTTTTTCTTACTAGCATGTTACCAGTGTGTTATTGACTTTGACCAATATACACTGTCCGCATTAGTCTTCATGTGTGAACTCTTGAAGAGAAAAAACATTGTGACAAATGGTAGAGATCACCGAAATTAAACGCTGACGCATTAGACAAGAAAAAATCAAGATTTCAGCAGCACTTTGCTATTAAACTATTAAGAACACATCATACGAATGTACGTAGTCAACTGCTCCACAACAAAATAAAGGGTACTAAAAGTAACAGAGCATACATTGCAATGTTGTTGGTTGTAGAATAATTTTCTACTTTACATCATCTGTTGCATTTAATCATATTTGGATTTGAGCTTTTTTACAAGGCAATTGGGTATGGTGACTGAAGAATCAAGTCATGTGCATCATTTTTGTAATTTTTTTTCTCACGATTATTAATATTGCTTTAATCAACTTTACTTTACTTTATTTTACACATACAAATGCGTAATATATTTGTAATAATTTTTTCCATTTCCTCACTTGGTGAGTATGCAACTATATTCACATTAAAGTAAGAAATTAAAGAAACTCAATTTCATATTGAAACCTACCTATTAATCCACTAAAGCATTTCCACATGAGAAAAACTAATTTTGGCAAACACGTCATCCGTAAATCAATGATGAGCTTTAAACTTTTACATCAGGTACATTTACATGCACATCACATACACATTGTTCCTAATTACTTATTTATTTTATACATAACCACATTTTTGTTGTGTTTTGATCTACAACCTAATGGCAGGGATGGTTAAATCATTCAGCACTAACAGGAAGCCGTTAATTATGAAGCATAACAATCGACAAAAAAATCTTCCATTTCATTGGATTAAAAACAAGCAATGCAATCATCAACTAGTCCATAGCTTGTTTGTAATTTATTGAGTAGTTATAAGAACTATGCGTTGACCAAATTAGTTCCTGAGTAGCTAAGAACACTGGTCTCCAAACTGGAAAGAATGACGTGCTATAAAAGGAAGCTTTAATTATTTATCTCAAATTTTCATAGCAACCAATATATAAATTAAAAAGTAATTTATAAAAGACATACATGATATAGATAAGAGGCAATAAGTTGGGAAAAGTTTCGTTAGTGAGGTTCAATCATCTAACATTTGAGAACCACTGGTTTACAACAAAAGTTGAATATAGACAACATATTAATACTGCTAAAAATATACATTTAGGACTTTCCTGAACAAAGAAATTAATGCAATAACTTCACTTTTGTATTTATAAACTTTGGTGTATTCTTCTTCCTCTTTATTATACTGCATCAACTATCAGAGTTATTACTAGTAATATTCAATGAACTTATCCATCGCCTACGATGATAAATTTAAATCCATCTCCATTTATAATGATCTAATCAATAGAATGTTAGAATTTCTAGGTGATTATTATGTTACTACCATAATTTACAGTTATCAAGAACATTTGCTCATCTCGAGTGTCACCTCCATCTCAACAATAAGTCCAACGTTTAGTTAAATTACACTTGAACAATGCACATTTTTATGAACCATAATTCATAGCTCGTAATCATAAGTTCATTACTCGCTAATTACAATAATTCAAACTCAAGTTGACTGGTTTCAAATGCAAACTTAATGTATGTAATGTAATCAAATTACAAGCACATTAGCATTAAACATAATGGGATTGCGATTACAATGTCAGGCATAGAATTTAAATTACATCAACATGGACAAAGACTGGGGAGACTTGAGTCGTGTCTTGATAGCCCTGTTTTAAACATAACCAATTTTTCTCGTTATTTCAAGCCAATATTATGTAGATTATTTGACTTATATCATAGTTCTCGTTTGGTTATTATTCTATTCTATGAATGAATACCTAATTTTGGTCGACAACCTAGTTGTGAATTTGGTAAACCGAATCAAACTGGATTAATGCTGCTACGTCCGCAAACCAGATTCAGGTGCACGATGGTTTATGTCAATTATGTATGACTTGCCAAGTACTTGTAGGTAGTTTGCTAGAAGATTTTTAGGAACTGATATTGGATACCGCATTATATACATAAAACAGACTAGATTTTCTACGTTTGGTGCATATCAAATGGAGTCTTGCGAATGTAACTGAACTAGTTGGATGTTGTTTTATTATGTGAGCACTTGTTGAACATTTGGCACATGCCAAACATGCAGAAATAAAGAAACTGTGTCAAAGGCAAGTGCTTGTTGTGAACAATTTTACGAAGTAATTTGATCAAGTTTAGGACGACGAGATATAAAATAGCAACGAAATAATATAATAATAATAAATAATGGCATACTGAATATTGCTGCTTATGTCTAGAAAAATCATTTCTTGCGGAAGGGCTGCGGTAGGGCTGCGGTACCGTATTCCACAAAGTATTAGGAAAGGTCACAAGGAGATCAAGGATTACCCGCTAGTCTTCCGCATTCCATAACACTGCGGTATATAACAGTGCAACCCCGTAGGCTCTTAAAGTTCAATTAGAACTTTTATTACATGCGATATTCAGAAGTAAGAATCCACGAATACTACAAAGTGATATATTTAATATGCAATTAGGAAAATCGGTTGTAATTTAGTAAAGGTGTAGTGAACTTAATAATTAATCATATGGTAGCTTAGGTATTCAGTAGAAGGTTGCATTGAACCATTTTTTTTTATTCGAGTATAACATTGGTGTTGATCTTATGATTAATTTACTTTGTGTTGTACACAAAATGTTGTAGTAAGGTGGCAGTTGTATGAAATCAATGATTTATTAGTATAATATTGGATAGTATTTCATTGGGACGTTGTTTGCATTACCCTAGAGTTCTATTAGTATATGATGCATTGTGTAATGAGACTATGATTTGCATTGCTACTTATGGTATATGATGAGATATGGAATTATTTTTAAGGAGAGTAACTTGCAATAGATGTTGTTTGTGCGGTGGTGGAGTGTCGACTGTCATACAGTTTCCAGGATTCGCAGCCATTAGACCACGGTGGCATTGTGGCGCTCGCGTCGAAAGTGCGAAGAATATCGTAAATTATCGTGCAACCTCGTGAATTTCCTGAATTATTACCTACGACGACCGCGACACCACCGCAAATGCTACGCACTAAACTAATTTAAATAAATATAAATCCAAATTAAGATAAGTACATCAAATATTCTGCAAGTATCAATGTAAATTTGAATCAACACATTGAATATCAGACACTTGGTAACCAGAACCACCAAAACACTTAATTCCAAATGAATATATGAAATGTAGATTAATTGTAAAAACTCACATAAATTTCATTAAAATACTTATTAAGTTATTAATGTAATTTAAATTAAAGTATGTCTTTACGAACATGAGCTGGATGAGTTTCCACTTTTTCTCATTTCACTTTTTACGCACGCAATTAGATTCACATTAGAATCCTCTTCATAATCGTCGTTTTCAATGCCGACACCGCTTCATTAGTGCACTAGATAAACGTCCATATTAAATGAAAAAAACTATGTTCTCTTAATGAGACCTTTAACTCGCGTGCAGACTTCAGTTAAAAGTCACTGCATTTGCGTGAGAGTACCAAGTTAGTTAATTAATTAGGTGTGAAAGTTGAACTTATATGTATCACCTTTAAATCATGATAAATAATTGATGCATAATTTTATGAAATTAACTTTCCTTTAAGATGAAATTGAAAACCCAAATGGTTTTGCTCTTCTAGAATTCCATTAATAAATTATTACATTTATTGCTATAGATATAAATGCAAAATATTATGCTTATTTGGAACCTGCGCAGAATTAATGGATCCAAGATCATTTCACTGGATCAATTTGGTCAAAAATTGTATTCCTAACTATGTAGAACTGGTTAGAGGTAAAAGTGATATTTGAACACTTAAATTTAGCCATAAACGAACAAACTGTATATGATTACATACACGTAGAATCGATGAAAGTATTAAACTGAGGTGTTAAAGAGTAAAATGTGTTAAACAACGTCTCCTCAACATTGTAACACGACAGTCAAATAGTGTTTTTTGGAGCGTGGCTAATGAAGCTAAATCAGTATGACACATTTTCTCTTTTTCTGGAAATCAATTTTTACTCCCTAATGCCAAATAAATCAGACTATTGCTTCATATGTTCTAGAATATTCACGTGGAAGAAAAGTCCGAAAGTTGATCAAAATTATGCCCACATTTTAATATTAATTAATTTATCAACAGCTTTCTATTCAATTGCTGCTCCAATAAATAGCCCACAAATAACAAACCTAGTTGTTTATATCTAGATTAATTGAATGTTTGCACAAACAAGTATTTAAACCGCGTTATAAAACAAAATGTTAATAATTTCTTGGTTTCATGTTGGAGTTTATTGACGTAATTTAATCTTGTGAGAAAAATCGCAAAGACTTGTACTTTAATGGATATAGAAATCATATTTGCCATGCTACAAAGAAGAAATAAGTTGTGCGTTAAATTACACGCCAAACAATCAATTCCTGCAGTCATCGCTCATCCAATGCATCTGTACAGTGCATTGTGATAGTAAATAAGAAATTAAATTAAAAAATATAAGCAAATGAAACTTCTTCCGTCGTTAAATTATTATATAGATGTGGCTTAAGTTAGAATCAGTATCAAGTTACTGGTTTTATTCTATACTTAACGTTTAAGATGTAAATTATAAATTAAGATTAACCTGAGTGAATCTGTTTCAAAACGTAGAATTATGTCCTTTAAAGATATTTTGAATTCTTTCAACGGAAGACAATAATAAACGAAATGTAAATAGCAACGCTTCCATTAAACACGATTACATCGCAATGAGCAGTGATCGTTGGTCGCAAACCTCTGCCTGCTGCCCGATAGTCTTTTCTAGTTCAAGGATAACCAAGTCTGGTGACCCACATTTTCCTGTGTCGGTCACACCGTACCACGTTTACCACACTGAGTCATAAGCTTATTCAAAGATTCTGCTGTTTGCAAGAGTTTCCTGTAAAGCAGAGTAATGAATTGAATGGACATAACTTCGATCAACTTTCTTTTCTGAAAATACCAAAATATTGAAATAACCAAAAATATGATATTATGAATAAAGCAAGTGCTCTTCTTAAAAAGAAATATTTTCCAAAGCTAAATAAATTTGTAAATATTTAAATAACATGATAAAAGTTAAGTTTACCATAGACAACCCACCATAATTCTTTAAAATTCCTGCTGTGATGTTTGTAATATTGCCTATATCAATACTGAACCTGCAGAGAAAGAAATAAAATCAGCAGCATCAGCAGGTTAACACGTGATTTCGCCTGAATAAAGTCATTTAATATATAAATATCTCCAAATTCCCAAAATTCAACCATGAAGCCTGAATATGATTTAGTTTCCTTCCACATAATAGGTACGAAAATAGTATTTTATCAACTAGCGAGCTTTATAATTGTTAATCTTATTAATTCTTGAAATATATGTGACATTTTAGAGAAGTTCAATAATAATAATCTCATAACGTGGACATATCCAAGCATATCAGATTCTCTTAAGCAATCTCTACTACAATCCTGCTTCCAGCATCACCAAAATGTAGAATTTCTATATAACCGGCTAGAAAAGCAATGGTTCTATCTTTGGGAAAGATGTAAAGACCATAAGACATATGCTCTTGCTTTAGTCACCAAAAGTTTCAACCCAGATAAGTATCAGAACTTTGGAATACATTTGTGCAATTTTTATGAGACAAATTACAAGCCTATTGAATTAGTCAAAGTGTTTCTGGGTGTTTTTACTAATGGAAGTTATAAAATACAACAGAATGGGACTCAGCAAAGTGTTCAGTTTAATCAAAATAAACTGCTTGAGAATGAAAATTATGAAGGTAATTTAGTCAAATATTGTAGTAACAGATTCATTAATATGAATGTTCCATGTTCTAATTTAACACTAATTAAGTTTGAATCTTGTGATGTTATTTATTTGTTTGCATTTTATTAATTGTAGAACTTGTGAATGCATTTGATGTGGAAATTATTTTGATTTTTAATGCACTCTTGTTAAAAAAGCGGATAATTGTGTATCATCCTGATTTTAGTTGCTTGTTGAAGGTATTTTATATAATTCATATTCTTATACATGTTTAATATAAGAAATAATGTGTTTTGCAGCAAATTGAAGTGATAACACATCTGATTGAGTTTAAACTTCGATCACCCACCGATTATTTGTTTCCTCATGTGAGGAGCATCGCAAATGATCTCAAGGTAACTATTTGTAACACTCTGGGAATTCAAATACACCAATGTATTGTTTTTTGCAAAGGGTAAAAGCTACTTCGTTGCTGGTTCAACCGATAAATCTATGAATATTAAACCAGGGTCTTACGACGTTTTCGTGAACTTACAAAACTCTTCAATAAAAATATCACCGAGTAGCAAAGGTAATTAGCTATATCATCCAACATCAAATTTTAACAATAACTATGCTTCAAGATATTTTCCAAATGACAAAATGGCATAAAGATGTAGCCACAATGCTGACCTCCCAAGAAAACACCAACAAATCCCAAGATTTAAACAAAAAGGTGTCGGAATTGTTATCAACTCTGAAAACCTTTGCTGTTGCATCTCCATTTGCAAATGAGCCTCCAATGGTCACCATAGATGCCCTCAGAGAGAAAAAACTTCCTCCTGCAATGGAAAACTTCTTGATAAACCTCGCCCTTGCCGAAAACATTATGATGCTTTAAATGAGCGTACGTGAAACCGTAAATTGTAACATTAATACGCTTTTTATTATATACACATTCCACTCTTTCTTTTCTATGTACAAATATCATCAACAATAATGCTTAGAACTATGATTTAGTAATCACAAACAAAAGCTAGTTTAATTAATTCTCCAAAACTTTATAAAAAGAAGTGCAGCCTATTAAAAATAGCATTAAGAATAGTTTAAATGCAATTAATTAATATTAACTTGCTTTAAAATAAGGTCATATATCAAAACTATCCTATAAAAATTGACAACTTGATCTGAACATCCTCCTAAACATACCTCATTCGTAACCTACGTTGTGTAAGATTGTAATAAATTAATTAAACCCAGTATAATTTCGGATCATCTCGTCTATATTGAAGTTTTAAGACGTGACGGTAGATTTTTAAGGCAGGTCCCAATTTTAAGTGCAAACCTTTGATGACGTCGATTCTTCGCATCAAAAGTAAAGAATGTCCATCAATTTCCTAATCAGACAATAAACCACATATTAATTCATAACAGGCGAACTGAAAACTTATTTGCACCTTACTTGCTCCTTGAAAACAGAAGCTTCTTCAGGGAAGAACTCTGCAAAGTACTGCATCACTTCATCAGGACTCCAATTACTTGCATCAGGAATACTAGGATCAATATTCTCCTCAATAGTATCCATTTCATCTTCCTTAATGCTGTGCCCATCAGATTTACAATCACTCTCGGACGATGTGTGATGATTAGCATGCCCATTGTGGTTGATTTGTGGACTCAAATGGGGCAGAGTTGGGCTTGAAGGTGAAGAGTGGTAATGCGGGCTTGAATTCCGAGATAGATGAGGACTTATAATTGTACCATCAGGTGTGTCTTCTGTTATGTAATAAAGTGTAGATAAAATACATATTTCCATATTTTGTTCTAAATGAAATTACCAGTGGGGTCACAAATTTCTTTCTTTAGTTGAACATTGTAACCAATCTGAATATTATCCACAGCCAGTTGATCCGCCATTTTACAGTTGTTGCAAAGCCATTTCATGTTGGGTTTTATTTTATCAATGATCTTTGGTGTATGACAAGGGTTGTGGTATGCATCGGCACAGATTGAGCACACAACTAAATTACCCTGGAAAGAATTGATTATTCAAAAGTTGATACTCAATGACAATGAACATTTATTAACTCACAGCATCTGATGTTTCGTAACAAACCACACATGTTTTGCAATGAGGGCATTGCCAGGTATTGTCTGGGTACATCTTTAGCATCATATCATCACCATTTAAACAAGTTGCATGTGCTACAAGAAAATGATTGAAGATATTATAATTCAAAGTAACTTTTAAAAAGCACACCACATAAATCCATCAGTTGATATTCCCTTTACCTTTATTACTGCACTCTCTGCATGAAATCATTTTCTCCACAGGTCCTTTCTTGTTCTGAATATGACACACAGAGCAAACACCACCCTCCAAACGTTCATTCTGCGATGCCCTAGATTCAGGCCTAGATTCACTGCCTGTAGTATTCACTCTTTTATATCCATTACTCTTTGTAGAACCTGGAGGACGTCCACGCCGCTTGGGCATATTGCTTTCAGATGGATCAAATACCTTCTTTGCTTTCTTAATTTAAGACAAAGCACAATCTATTAGTAAGTATATAGATTTGTTTGCCAGCAAACAAAGTATATGTAATTGTATTGTAAATCAAGTTTGATCTATTCTCAGATCTGTCAAAATACAAGCTAACCAAAATGTTGTAGATTAGATGAGTGAATGCCAAAATTTAAAACTTTCTCAAAGTGAATACTGAATTTAATTCTAATTACTTGGTTACCAATGCAAAAAAAAGTAGGATTCATTGTTAAAACTTAAATAATCTACAATCCAATCTAGTCTATGGAAGTGTGCAGCTGTTGTTACTAGATTTGTAAATTACCATATCAGGTTATGCCTGTATTGATTTCTAAGTGACTGTTATTATTTGTATTTAATCAATTTACTTGCGTAATTACCTTCCTACGACCACCGACACGTAGACTGTTTTCGTTGTGCTTCAAACTCTCCATATTGAGTCGCTCACGCTTCGACGCAACTCTGCCGGGTTTTGGCACACGCTTTTGATACCGCCCGCGAGGGCCAAAACGGCCGGTCGCGCGTGGTGCGACAGCTCTGGCGGCGGCAGTTGTTGCCGCCCCCGCATCATCACTGGTGGCGCTAGGCTCACTACCACTCTCCGCGTCTGCACTGGCACGGCTCACTCGACTCGCACGGCTATAACGACTGCTTGCACGGCTACCGTCCTCGTTCCCATCCGCATCGTCATCGGAACCTTCATCATCCGAGCGTTTACTTATTATTTTATTCCCATACTTGCCACCACAACCAAAACCCCAAAAGCCAATCTTACCCGACTTATCATCCAGCGCCCTGCGATGCTGATGCATTGGATGATTCCGCATCTCCTTCTTAATCTTGGTCAACTGCTCCTTCTCATTATGATTATGACTCTGTTTCCTGGTCCCGTTAGTGGGCACCTTACCAACTAGAAAGTTGCCGTTTTCTAGCCTAACCAAGCCGCCATTCTCCACCTCCTTTTGGAGAAGAATCCAAAGGTACTTCTTTGTGTACCTCACATTTTCTTTGGAGAGAATGGTCTTGATAAGACTTTGTTCTGGAATGCCGCGGTCAACGTAATCTGGCTCCTGGAGCACCAACTCAGCGAAGGTGCTGGTTAAGAGGTTGGTAAATTTGCGGCGTGGTTTGTTATCCAGTCTACCGCCACCGGCAGCTGCAGAGCCACTATTGCCGTGTGGTACATCACCCAATGCGGTGCGCCGCTTCTGACGGGCGTACTTTTTCGCAGCATTTCGATAGCTGATGTTACCCTTGTAGGAAACACGAAGGACGACGCCGTTCTCTACGCAACGATCTAGGGCAATGCGGGATTCATTGGAAGAGAGTCCTTTACGACGGAAGAGGCAATTATAGATGCGTTCAGCATCGGGGCGCGCTTTCCGACGACGCAATTGATCGATCGCATCCAGGATCAGGTCCTGATGTGGTACCCAATTGCACATGCTTGCGGAGAGTGTCCACGATGTAATTTAGCTGCAAAAGGAGATGAACATTAATTAATGACTTGGTGCGAAATTAAACTGATTCTGATGATCGCAAATTTTGTTTCTGATATTATCTGTCAAGATGACAGAGTAAGCGCCATTTTATCCGAGAAATTGTTGCATTGCAATTAAATTTCCACTGTTTATCATACGTTGCGTAGAATATTTAACATTTAATGACCCTGTACAATTTGTGCGACATCTTGTATAAATAATTATGCTGCTTGCTGCATGAACGCATTAATTCGATGCCCGATCGGTGAATCGCTGGGAAGAACGTTGGCAGTTCGCGTTGGTCGTTTTTGGATTTGCGCCTTCCTCGCGCCTGCCCTCGACATGCAAGGATTTCCGTCGTGTCAGTCCAGACAAAGTTTTGTGCCTGTGGGCTGCGCTATTTGCACAGCCATCAATTAACAGAGTAAAAATTCAATAATCAACGCGCTGAGATGTCACATCCGCGATAAACAATCACATCAACCGTGCTGTACAGCGCATTTTAAACCGCACCTGTCGATGTAGGAATGAACTAAAACGGAACACATGCGTTGAAGCGCCAGACTTGGGCGACTTGTCAGACATGAGGGAAATGCGGAACACTGCCGTGATAAATCCGTCTCAAGCACAAGGAAATACATTAAAATGAGAGAAGATGCGTACGTGCGGCATGTGTTTTGTAACCTTAAAGTTAGTCCTTTGCGCGATGAGCCCGGCCGGAAAAACGACTCCGTGACAGTCGCGACACGAGCACCGATTCCCAATCTGCGTACCTTGCGCGTGTAAGCCGTCTGCAGAAATAATACCATATTATAAGAAGAGTTGTTTGCTACGCACATTGATTGTGATCAGCTGGTTGAGTGCAAAGCAGTAGTACTTACTGTAGTAGTGTAGTACTTACAGTGCTGCAGGAATTGCAGGGATGGCGGAAACGCAGAATGCGCACTTTAACAAAGGCACCTCCGCCCGATGCAAACACGATGTGCGGCTGCCGCACACTGAGCGCGCCCGACGAGTGCGATCCGGCAAGTTGCCGTCCGACGCGCCGACAAGCGCGCGCCAGTGAACAGGCGCGTCGATAAACACCCGAACCGCGCCGCAAAACGCACCGTGTGGACGCGGAATATTATATCCTGCCGTACTTTTCACCATTTCGATTATGCTCGACACAAACACTCTGCACGACATGCAAACGAGCTGTAGCATATGTAAAAAAATCCAGTTTGGCTTAATGCGCGCTTGAGAATAAGCCAAGTTTGCAATCTGCTGACTTTTTGTTTAGGAATTTACTTCGGAAATCCGAGCGGTCACGAATTGCGTAATCTCACCCAGTCGGGCAACGTTTGTAATCAGTAACATTAGTAGCACTGCGAGCTAATGAGACTAATGTATGAGCCCACACGAAGCACATTCTGATCGAAAAATGAAATAAATTGGTGTGCGCACCGCACGAATGCGACACAACCTCAAACTCTGCGCGTTCTGCGGCAGTCTCCGAGAAATCAACAAAC
Source organism: Ecitoglossa quadriceps (assembly GCA_027574925.1). Taxonomy (NCBI): domain Eukaryota; kingdom Metazoa; phylum Arthropoda; class Insecta; order Coleoptera; family Staphylinidae; genus Ecitoglossa; species Ecitoglossa quadriceps. The sequence goes on along the minus strand of JAODGC010003085.1, from coordinate 85,676 downwards.
CGAACAAGCGCTGAAACGGAGGAAGGTTGTGCTCGACGTGCTCAGGCTTGTTTGCGCAGTGCGCTGCTGATTCCTGCAGTTTCGATAAGCACCTCGCATGCCAATCACCATAACGCACGCTTTGCCGAGCGGCGGTCACTGCGGGAATATTTCTTAATATGTTCCGTGCGCAACACGCAACTTTATTGTAGTCCAAGCTGACTTGGTATAATCTGGACGCGGCTTGACTTGCCCGTACGCTCCTGCATGTGCAGCAAGTGGTAAGTGAAAAGGGCACATCGTTATGCGAGGAAACTATGAAAATGTGCAAGAAGCGCGGCATACACACACGGCGTGCGGACGACGCGACGCAACAGACGTGTTGTTGCGTGCGACGTGTGGTGCGGATGTACAGCAAGCCGTTCGACGACACTCGCTAGCAATGAAAAGACCAGCATTAGCTGGATACACAAGTAACAAAACAAATGAGACGCAAATCTGCTTGATTGGTGAAGATGCGGTGTGAATTGTTGCGAAATCTTACCCTTAATTCAATGCAGGACGCATTCACGCTGCACCAGTTCAGAAGGCGGCGATTCCAGTCAATACGACTTTGGGGTAGAAATCTCTGCACTCTTCAGCAAACACGGCGAGGAGAAATCACGATGTCGCGACAAGATTGTGTAAGTTGCGGGCGGAGCGTGCGAAAGTGCGTGAACGTGCAAGCACGATGGAAAAGCGGCGCGCACTGGCAGCGAACGCGCGCTGCCGGCCGGTTGCCGCCGGGGTGGCTGGCTCTGCTCGCCGCCGCAGGCGCACGCCCGTTCCAGCCGCCTTCTCACCTCACGCCGCCTCAGCATCGCATTGTGACAGGTCGTTAATTATTTCTTAATTGCTTAAACTTTCAATCAGCACAGTGCGCAATACAAGCGGCACTACCGGCAATACCATGGGGCGCCATTTTGTGCAAGCACAAGTTAAATAAACAACTTCTGTTACTCGTTCGTTCCATTCGTATCATATCGCCATCTTGCACCTCGACCAAATAAATAAAGCGGACAAAGCGAGTCGAATGATCAATCGCCGCGCAAGTACAGGGTTTTGATCGAGGCGGTGTATGCTGCACGCAGCAGGAATATCAATCATCATCCAAAATGCCGTCGATTTGTGGAACGGTGCGTTATCGTTTTGGCACGGTAAACACGCGCGACATTTTCGCAAACGCGCACGCGGATCACTTGGCCTCGTATGTAGCGTTAGCTTATTTCACTAGTTGCACTGCAGCAGTTCGTTCGCAAATTCGGTGACAAGTGTATATACCTTCTTACCTCACGATCATAGGCGCACCTTATGGGAAATTATGAATCACCCCTGAGATTAGGAATGCTTACAAGTCGTATTTAGTGCTTTTTTAGTTTCAGATTGCTGAAGTTCTAAGCGCACAATCGCAATCATAACACGTCCAGCTTAATCTATAGAATATTATTATGCTTGGACCTGCTGCTAATTAGCAGATTGTGGATAATCAGACTGCAGCAGAACAAGCAATGAATCTGATCCTTTTCTTTGCTCATGAGGCAATAAGGTATTATGGCACTTTATCACAATCATTGAAATATCGTCAGCAAAATTGAAGGAACAAATATTGTTTCGCATTCTATTATTTTACACCACATACAAGCACTTTGTTACTATTTGCTTTAAATAAGTAATCGTAACCTGTTAGTGTTCAGTAAAAACATATCCAGTACTTTCCTCCTAATTAAACACCTAACTAAATATCCAGAATTATCTAACTAAAATTCGTTCGATTGTAATTGTAGTACCATGAGATCACAATGACAGTATTCTTTATGAATAAACTTAATCGAGCAAAGTGAATTTCATTCCCATCTTCTGCTTTTTCGCACACATTATAGCATTTCGCAACGACGTTCCCTCATTCGCTCCTTCAAAAAAAATCCTATAATATAGCGTCTACTATTTTGACTTGGGTACATTATTCATCAACTTTAGGTACAACGTGATTAAGTCTAACTTCTTTCAATGTTATTTGTGAATCTCTGTCATCTTCCTCATCAATATTCTTATGATAAATATATCTCTGTTAAGCTTTGTTCGGTTTGTTATGTTACAAGAAACATTATGTATAATAGATATTTGTAGGTTTACATGTAGATTAGTATATATTGCTTATGTTGAATTTTATGATTTCTCAATTGTTTTGTTCAGTTACTATTTGTTTGCAACTCCGCTGCTGATGACTTTAGTGTGCAGATATGTTACCATTGTTTCCACTCAATTCAACAATGTGCTTATTTTCATTTTCCGCGTGTGTACATGCAATAATTTTCCGTGTTTGTAAATTATCTACATTTTGCGATTTTGTGTCACAAGAAGAAGAGAATATGCTTAGTCACATTGATTTTGATACTTTAACAAGAACTACCTGATCTTGTTTTCCGAAGGATACAATGCGTGAAAACCCTGTGCGCTGTCCTTTTCAGGTAATCAATATCCTTGGATCCCAATGATCATTCAAAGCAGCAGTGTTTGCTTGGGAATGTTATTAACTAGTTTCTTACATTTACAATAATCTTAGTGTATGTAACATTAGCAGCCACATTGGTCGCGAAACAATATGGCCGCCACTTTCGCCTATTCTGCGTTCAACTAGGATTTATTTTGCCTAATAACAACGAGAAACGTGGTTAAAAATGCACAATTGGTTTCGTTTCGCAACAGTTACCGCGGCTACTTCAGAATTAATCTTGAAGCTAATACAATTTTAAGAACAACACATCATAAAGTTATTTGAAAGGAACAGTGCTGGAATCAAGTAAAGTATATTACAGATCGAACCAAGTTGTATCAACAACATTCGATGGTTTTAGCGCAAAACCAAAAACAGGGGCGGTAAATATCCAACAAGCAGATGTCATGCAAAAATTCCGTGATCTTACCCCGCACGCGTTATTTTCTATGCGTTTTAATAAACGAACCAAGATTGTATAACGTGGTATAATGATTAACAAACGTTTTTGACTCTGCGCTAGGCTATGCAACATGAAACTGATCCCCAATCAAGCACTAACGCAATTAAAGATAATTATAAACAAATGTACAACTTGCATATTGACTTGTATTGACCACACATTGCCGCATTTGTTATGTTGCGCGGTATAACACACAACGCTTCGTGTAATGTACTTTTGAAGTAATAAATGGATAAAATACTCAGATGGTTATCTCATAAATTCCGATAAATACAATATCCAGGCCTTCTTTTCTGGAATTTAATGAGGTCTATCACTGAGCATTTTGTCTTTATTGGGTGGGATAGGGGTACGAAGAAAATTGCAACAACCAACAACAACGATAATAGACACGAGACATAATGTTAGAGGATAGTGAAGGTAGTTAAGATTAGATAGGGGTTAAGGTGGTGTTAGAGGTAATGCAATACTGAGTGATACTTGGATAGTGCGTGTTTGAAGGTGGGTTGTGTCAGTACACGTCATCAAAGTGCACCGGTGTCAAGCGGCTGTGTCTGCGTGTGGCCCGCCGGCCGCCCCTTCGGCCACTCCTCGCGTATTTGATCTAGCATACGCCCGAATCCAGGAAACCCTCGTCCTCTAGCTTTGTGAGTAGTTTCACGACTTTATGGCCTTCGCTCTGTTTAGCCATGTCGATGATGGCTAATAACTTCTTAATACCGACAAATATCCTATTCAAAAACATAGAATTAGTTTAAATACAACTATAAATTAAATATTAAGGGTCCTACCGTTTGCCTGCAATCTTCTTGGCGATTGACGCCAACTCTGCCTTGTTAAACACCTCTGTGCTCTCCAAAATCGCCATAACATGTTCTGGTTTGCTCACATTGGGCACATGAAGGACTCCAGTAAAGGCAGATAACATCTCCATTTCTTCCAAGACCTGTCTTCTGCTGCTTGTGCACAAAACAAGCAACTTTTTACCCGGTGGTGGTTCTTTCTTAAGGAGAACCAATAATGCTTGTAGCGTCAAATTCGAGTAACGAGGTCCAATTGGACCGTAGTCCAATAAACGCTCAATGTTGTCAACCAGGATGCAGGATAAAGTAGAACGATATGCATCGTCAAACACTTTTCGTAGATGTACGCACTTTGCTGTTTCAGTATATCCAACCATCTCATCAGGAGAACAAATCTTGACGAAGGGATAATCTGAATTCTTCGCCAATTGAGCGGCTAATGCTGTTTTACCAGAGTTAGGTGGTCCTTCTAAGAGAACAGACACCAAACCAGCTGTCTCGGGATCTCGTGCTTGTTGAATGTACAACATGCCATCTTCCAAGATGCCCTGTACTGGACGGCCCCAATTAACAACACCGCGCGACAACATCTGGTTAAGGAGTTCCTGCGCTGTGCCGAAAGCTGGTTTAATATCGTGTTCCAAAGCGTGGAGGAAGTCAGACCGGGTAACGTTAAGTTTCTCAATTGCTTCAGGATCAACCTCAACTTTACTTGATGCCTTGATTAGACGGTTCATTGCTGAACCTTGAGCCGCACGAACAAGGCCTTCTAATTCGGCACCGGAGAAGTTTTTAGTAAGTACTGCCAATTCCTAAATGGGGTAGAACAACGGCGCTTATTTTAGGAGATTAATAAGTTAAGATAATTGATGTTTTACCCTGTTATCGACATCAGCTGCAATCTTTTTGAAGCTCTTCATTCTGGAAGTGTGAATATTCAAAATCTGGAAGCGACCATCTTCATTTGGTAAACTAATTTCAACTTGGACCTCAAGACGACCTGGTCGAAGCAGAGCCTCATCAATCATGTCCCGTCGGTTGGTCATACCAATGACTAGAATGTTGTTTAACTGTTCCACACCGTCAATTTTGGAAAGAAGCTGATTAACGACGGTGTCATGAACACCGGTGTTACCAGCGACGGATCCTCTCTGTTTACAAATAGCATCAATTTCATCGAAGATGATGATGTGCAGGCCGCTATTAGCACCAGCCTGTTAAAAATCAGGTACCAACCTTTATCGTTTTATATAACAATGTAGGGAATATGGTACCTTCTTTTGTTCTTCCTCAGCATCAGCAAACAACCGACGTATATTAGCTTCTGACTCACCGACATATTTGTCCAGAATCTGTGGACCGTTGACAATTTTCGGTTCGCGTGCATTCAACATGTTTCCAATTTGACGTGCCATCAATGTTTTTCCAGTTCCAGGGGGTCCGTAGAGCAAAATACCTTTAACGTGTTTACAACCTATCAAGAATTGAACACTGGTGTTATTAAGTTCCTCCAAAGGAATTATTGATGTGTTTTACCCAATTGTTCAACAATCTCCGGTGGGAAAACCCTCGAAGCAAAAGCACGTCGGAAAATGGCATTGAATTGATTATCCAAACCACCAATTCCCATCTTCTGGAAGTTCCAGTCAGGGTTGATGATAGACTGTCGTGGTTGTATCCCTTTCGCTTTTCCAGTCAAATTTAATGAAGAATTATCAGCTTTCTCAAACTGCACGATTGTATTAGGAAGTAATCTACCGAGCTTCACCTTAGTAGGCTTGGCAGTTTTTCCACTCTTGATTGCATCCAAATCAGCTGCTTCACAATCCTTAACAAAAAGTGATAGCATCTTCTTGTTTTGGAAACTGAAGGCTAATTGTTGACCAACAGTGAATGCTTGATTGCAGAACTGATGGATGAATTCTTGTGCCATTTGTTCAGTGTCATATGGTTCTTGGGTAACTCTAAAATATGTATATATTTGTATTGATTTTCTATGCACATGAGACTTAGGCATGTGACATGTGTTACTTACGTTTTCTTAGCCAAGAAATCAGCTTCCAAGATAATAGCTGACAAACACTCATTTGTGTTAAATTGGAATGGTCTCACCTCAATATCCTGATTGAGTGACAAAACTGCCCACTTTCTCTGTGGCAAACTGAAGCCAACAGCTCTCCTGCCAACTTCTGGATGACATCGGATTGAGAAGACAAACCTCTGATTGGCCCCAGTGTGCACCTCAACATGCCTGTAAAGCAATGAATATTAATTAAATAGCATGTAATATGAAAGCTTAATTAAATTAAGGAATTAAGGGAGTTGAAATAGCACTTACTTGACATCATCAGGAAAATCCCCTGGGTTTACAATTGCACAATTTGTAAGTGATAGCTCATCTGTAGGACACTTACTGGCCTTAAACTCCTGGGAAAACAGAAAATAATAGTAAGATCATACAACACATTGTCTTCAAGAGAATGCTGAAGGAAGCAAGGTTGAAGTATTGATGATTTAATCAAGGTTTTGACGTTAGGTAGGTTGCATTCCAATACAACAAAACATATAAAGTAAAGCAAAAGTTGTGAAAACAAATGAATGTTCTTGCCATTGTTATCGTTGTCCTGCAGGTGTTGAAGGCGATAAACTGAGTGCTGCAATGCAGCTGGGCGCACGATCAACGGCGGGTATCCTGTTGAAACTAGTGGAAACAGTGCTTCGAATTGGTTCGCTGGGTTCAGAATCAACTGGGAGGAAATCAATACCGGTAGAAAGTGTGAAAGTGCGCGAGCTAGGCGGTCATCTGCGCCAGGCGCTCTCCAGCTGGGCGAACACAACTGCAACGTGTTTGAATTTTGCAGCGACGCGTAGTGTGCAGGAATTAAACCACACTGGTCGCGCAAATTATAGGACGAATTGGTCACTTGGGTTATGTTTTAACGCGCATAAAAGACTTTTGCGAATTGCAAGCAACGCAAGCGCTTAAGGGACAGATTTGTCGCTTAGGTTAAGTTTTGATGCTCATGAAAAGAGGAAATGAACAAGAATTATTTCTACAAATTCCAATAGAGGCCGTTGTTATGGTCAGAAATGTTTGAAACTTTAATGGATTTAAAAGAAATTAATATTTCTTTAGACCGACTTGTTGCTTAGATTAAGTTTTGGTGCTTATGAAGAACTTTTGTGCATTGCAGGCCGTGCAAACGCTTATTGGACAGTTGTCTTACTTAGGTTGGTAGTCACGAGATTTTTCTCGGCTTTGTGGAAAAAGGGAAAATGATGGAAATATAAACAAACACTCACGACAGAGATTGACCGAATGTCTACTCAGGAGACTTTTGTGCAATTGCATATTTGTCATTGTACAAGTAAATGTTGATTTGAATTATACTTTCATTCAATAAAAAAACTTGGAGTATGCATTAAAGAAATTCAAATAAATTCTTTTATTGCATTAAGATGTAAGAACGTTTTCCGCCTGTTGCCTCCTTCACGCAAGACTGGTAAAGACATTTTAGGGGTATATACAAACAGAAGATAAACTAAAATATTCCTAGAAAAGATTTGAAAAATAATGTATGCATATTAAAACTTCCAATTGGTTTATTGGTTCTATTAATCTCGTGGAATACGGAAGAGCAGCGTTTAGTCCCTTTGCGACCTTGCCTAATCTCTTCCTAATTTGCTACCGAGAGGTGGTCAGTCCCTTCAAATTGTTAAAAGGACCATGGTAACCACATGTATGCGCGTAGATTGTATGCAGCGACTAATGGGATAAACTGAGGAAATTTACTTAAATTTTCCTAAATGTGCATAAATTACAGCAATTTGAAGAGAAATAGTTACGTTTAGATTTCTAGTAATACTTTCATAAAAACCGAAGTAGAAGTTTGGTTGAATAAATTAGTTTTTTGAAGAGATTACGTTCTTAAGGTGTAATTACATATAATTTTTTGATGTTCCACTAAATGTTTTAGGATATCTGAACTCCGTCAGTAAAACTGAGAGGGAGATAGTATTTGCGTGTAAGTGGAACGCTCGTCAAATATGGGCCTCTATTTTCGTCGCAGGTAAACTTATTTCCAGAACTGAATAATCAATAGCGCAGATTTTGCTAGTTTGGCAGATGTCTATTGTTTTGTAGATTACTCTTTGTTTTACAGAATTCTAGGAATATTTGAATTTTTCCACTATTTGCATGTACACGTAAGATGTCTTCACCACTCTTGTGTTCCATCATACGTATTAACTCTATTCTGCTCACGGCGTTGGAGCGGTGTTAGAAAGTGACAACACGATTAATGGAACATTAAGATTGTCTATTGTGGGAACTGAAATATTAATTTAAGATCTAATTAGATTGGATTATATCAAACTGAAGAAGGCATCATGCCAAAAATATAAGTGACAATATGTTGATAGCAATAAATAAAAGATTAGGTGCTCTTTTTGTTTTCATATTCATTAAATGAGCTTTGGTGTATAGATAAGAGATATCAATAGTTGAATGAGAGCCCTGCGTATTTTCTCCATAAAAGGAGTCGACCACTGCGCAAACGTTTATATTTCTCGCTTATAATGGCAGGAAAGTAACGCTTCGTGCCCTTTCTGCCACTTCCTGCAGGTCTGCGGAGTGTATGTGTGACCTGGAAAAGCCAAGAAAAACAAAAAAACGAAAATACCAAAAGATAACACGCCAAACAGTAAAATCACATATAGTATTAATGACATATAACGTGATTGCCATAATTAATTCATTTATTAACGCGATAAATTTATGGACATTTTCGAATATTATTTTACAGTGTAAGGTGTGTTGCCTATAAGTGAATATGTATAACTCCAAAATTTCAAGCACGTTTAAAGTTTTGTTTATTAGTATATTATTCTTTGTTCTCACAAATATAACGTAAATGTGTATTTATTAATATGCTTATTTGTAGTATTTACGCTATATTACTTCTTATTACGCTTACATTGTCATCCTTTCTCTCGCTTTTATCAATAATATATCATTTGTTTTTGGAGTGTCACCTTACATATTTTATCACTGAAGTAATTACAACGTGCGTGATAAAATCCAAAGAAAACTATTGTACAATACATCGCTCATCTGCATTAAGAAAATAAGCAGTGAAAATTCTTAGCTTTTTAAAGACCAACGAAAGGTAGAAGAAAAGGGAAAAAAATGGTTTTTCCATTTACATAGAGATGTATAAAAAGGTAATAATATTACAACTCTTTCTAATTCTACAATGCTAGATCTACACATGTATGTATACACACTAAATTCATATGGTTTAATATGTTTAGAAGGAAAGTAGTATTGAGGTTCAGTGGATGGAAGTAAAGAGGTTAGGGATATTTTTTTCTAGAACTAGATTAAACTTAGTTTGACTTTGCTGGAATATTATCTACCAATTCTATTTCTATCAAACGCTATTTCGAAAAAGTGTCGATGCTATGCTAATACATGATTGTCATAACAAACTATTTGTTTTTTGTTCAATTCGATCTTGGAAATCTTTGATTTTAACTCGATTTGGAAATGGAAACGTCCCATAAAGTGCAGATTTAGTCATAAGTGAAGAATTTCAAACCTTAAACATTGTTTTTATATGTATTATTGCTTTCAATAATATTTATTTGAATGTTCAACCCTTCCATTTCGACATATTTTATGTCCTTTAGATTAAGTTTTACGTCAAATACGTAATATTTCAATTTTTTCAAATCGTCATAACGAAGGATTAAAGATAATTTGATTTCTGTTTTATTTATTTCACAGTTTCTACTTGTTTTGTATCAATTTCTCCGCAGCCAAAATGTTTCTTTATTTCTACAGATACAAATTTGATTGTTCATCGTAAGACATTTCAACACTTGGTTGCTGCAATGTGCATTGGTTTGCGATAAAATCTACTTGTTTTGGACCACCAAAAATACTCTCACTGATTTCCGTCGTTATGCGTTGTTGTGTCCACCCAATCTGCTTCCATTCGATGAAATCTTGTGACAAACTAAATACATGTTCTCGCTGGAAAACCGGGAGAAAAACTGGGAACCGCGTCAAAACATCACATATTTGACATCTTCACCATATTAGACTTGTTTCTGTTGATATTGCGACTTTTATGAGCGTCGCGGCTCCAACTTCTGCGACATATTTGTCAAGACTTTTTGATTGTCTATGGCACGCAGGCACGAGATGTACGACTTGACTTCACCCTCACTCTTCGGTGACGGCGGCTCCAGCACTGAAATGTGATCACATTGATTTACGATGTTTGTAGTGACTTTTAGCGTGGCCCGCCAAATCCATCTTACCTAGATGTCTACTCCGGCAGAAGCGTATCGTACGCATGGTTTGTGCCAGCATATGCATCTTCTCAAAGTTGACGAGCCCGTCGAGACATGTCTTATTGCCCTCGTGCGTAAATGTCATATCCTTAAGGAGCAGCGGGATGAACGGCACCACCGGGGGCTGCATTTTCCCAACGCTGAGCCGATATGCTCGATGATTGCGGCTCGGATCGATCAGTGCTTCAAACTCAGTGAAGAGCTTGCGGAATTTCGACGGCAACTTATCCCATGTCATCGACAGTCGAGAGACGGCCACGTTGCTGAGACCCATCACAATGGCGCAGAACGCGTTCAGATTCTGATACTCCCTGCAGCTAATTATGCGAGATGGTTAATGCGCAATTTAACTTGGGCAACTTGGGGTCGCGCTGCGGCGCAAACTTTTTGATTGCCAGATTACGAATTTTCCTACTTACTAGGCGGCGAGTTTGATGAATTTGCGCAGGATGGCGACGCGTTTACTCAGCGAAATCGACATGAGCACTTCAGTGACGACCCAGTACTGGATTTCGTTGAATCGCCGTACGAAAACGTCGAGGTTTGCTGTGATTTGACCGAAGTGATGGCGGCCGAATGTGTAATACAATAATTCATATTCATGGACACACCTGGTGTTAAAAATATACATACAAAAAAAAAAAAACATTACATGAGGACATTGAAATGACACATAGGTGGCACTCAACTCAAGAATAGTTCCGTGCTAATTTACTTCTATCTAAGAAAGGACAATAAATAATTAGCAAGCTAGTTTTAAATTTAAAAGTTGTTTTTCTTTGTGAATGGAAGAATACTTTTCAGACAATAAAACCATAACTATGAAAAAACGTTGTAAAGATTTGTTACTTTGGTTGCATACTTCACTTACCAAAACAACTCCCAGTCAAATACTGTCATGTAATATGCTAATTCCTTGGTGCTAAACAATTCAATGTCACTGTCAATACCTTGGGTTGGTTCTTCTTGTTCAGGTAAAGGTGTCTAAAAAGCAGAACACCAAGAAATGCTACATTAACCTCAATAGATTTAAAAATTATTTCAAAAAATATTCCCAACATTGTACCAATGAAAATGAATGAAATTTTTGATTTTTATAAAAACAGATTGTATCTGCATTGTATTGTTTTCTTACCAATGCATCTAAATGCTCCTTCGGCGAGACAAAAATCCTTCCATTGAGTGTCAACGCAGTTGGAACGCTGATATCGTTATCCTTAAACATTACCCGCTCCCCATTTGACTTCACATCCACCAAGCACAACTCGTACGAAGCACGCAGCTTCAATTTATCAGCTGCAATGAGTTTTATCGTTTCAGCTGTGCTGTCAATCGGAAGTCGTAATGTGCAGAACGTGTGATCCGCGCAATACACTCTAAAAATAACTGAAAAAACAAACGCGTAAATTCAATTATCGCTCTGGTTATTCCAAAAGTGAACAAAGCAAAAAAACAGTAATTTACTATCATCCTGCGGATGTATCATCTGTCGCATATTCTCCTCATCTCCACCACTGAATAAACTGATCGGTTGCCCACACGGAGGAAGTTTCCATTTTTGTTCATGCAGCTTAAGATCTTCTTGGTACCTGCACAAACACTTGCTTAAGCTCAGAATATTTGCTTACCCATTGCTGGGACTAGCAACTGTGTCTTACCTTCTCAATTGAGTCATAACATAATGTATCATGGAACAATCCTCTTGCAGCTCCGCATACTGTATACAATCCTGCTCTACTTCAGCAGCGAGATCCTCGATGAACTCTACGGCGGATTCGTCCTCAAACACCGGATGGCGAATAATGACAATCCATCGGTAGACGAACTGCACTACTCGTTTCTTGCAGGCGACTACAAAGTCTCTATCCTGATTAGGGGATTCCAGATGATAAGTGAATGTTTATTAAGGAAATATAGCATCAAAAAATTCAGCTAATTATTTTGTAAAATAGAAAAATAGAAAGAAAGGATATTTTCTGTCCAACTCATCAATGAGGAGATGTGTTGGCATGAAGACAATGTGAGTTAACACAAAATCTTCCAGAAACGGATCCTGCGCTGTATTAGAATGTCCTGCTAAATTGTCCAAACGGGTTTCAAGCAGGTGTTCCAACATTTTCTGAGGTGTGCCTGCCATTACCGTGTATCTAGAGAGGAAAGCACAAGTATCCATTAATCCAAATTCCTTCCCTTTTGAGGTTAAGAACTTGACATTTTGACGTTATGTCACCCACTTGAAATAGGAAAACGCAGTTTTCTGTTGTGGTGAGATTTTTTCCAAGACCAAGACATCTTTTCCATGTTCTTTCAACCTCACTGTGTTCGCCTCCACATCGCGTAGAATTCTGTTAAAGTTTTCCTTGTCCACGCGAAGGAAGTGACAGTTGTTTTCCCGCAATACAATTGTCGCTGCCCTAAGTGCAATAATTCAAAGATAAATCACGTAAAATATGCCCATGTTAATGACACTATTGGGATTTAAATTGCAAGCATGTTAATTACCTTGGAGCATCATTAATCAGTGCTAGTTTCCCAAAGTCATCTCCTTCCTGCAGAGTGTTCACGGTGCCCTTGCCGTGAATCACCACGTCAACTGAACCGCGAAGGATAATGTACCAGGAACGACCTTCATCTCCTTGATGAAATACTACCAAATAATAAGATAATGTGATATTGGACGAGTACAAGTGGTGTGCGTTATGTGTGCTTACAAACGCCGCCTCCTTTGGGATGTGCTTCGAATAATAGAACAGCTGCCAGTTCCCTTTTCACCGAGTTTGTGAGGTGAGCAAGCGCACGGATGTGGAGCAATTCTTCGTAGATGGTTTCGAGGTCATCTTGGCTCCTTTCATGACTCCTGCAAAGGCAGCAAGAAGCAAGAAATGAACATGGCTTTCAAAGTTTTTGCAAGAAAGCGCAGTGCTTTTGCCTTACGGTTTTCTCATAATCATTCTTAGGATCGCATCTGGTCCGCGATTAATTAGAGCCACCAAGGATTCCTGCAATTGTTGCTCGGCACTTGCCACCTCCTCATGTGTAGGTAGGGCCGGTGCTGATCCTTCTTCATCAGCCCAAAATCGGTATAGAAAGCATTTGTCTTTGAAGGGTTGTTCTCTTGACACTTAAATCAATAATTATGGAATGAGGAATGATGATATCAAATTGTTTGCAACTCTAATACTTATATTATTAAATTGTCAATCTAAGTGTATAATAATGTTTTCATCTTTCTATAATTAAAATACTAAAAAAATGATAAAACCTTTGAGATGACTTGTTGGCTTGTGCGTTTCTTTTCAAACAATTGTTCGTAACTTTTCTTTGAGATTAGAGAACAAAGTTTTCCTTCCTGTGATTAAATGCCAATTAAATTATCTTTCCAAATATTTAAGATTGTCGTGTTATTTGTTTTACTAAGATGCCATAAAATGCAAAAAAGTCGAATTAATTAGAATACTGTTGTTCATTCGGTGTTTACAAAGTTGCCTACCATGTTGTTCAGAATGACATTGCATTCTTTCAAAACATTGTAGTAAATAATGTTTCACATTTATCAAATCGCCTTATATTCTTACCATGTGCAATTAATCCTTCCTCCAATAACGCCTGCCACATTCCTGCTGCTTGTGCACGTGTGTGGATACCAGGTGACAATTCCAGCAGCCAATCAACTAACTCGGTGCCAGGTGCACAACGTCGCACTAATCGTCCTGAGACTTTTCTGTCTTTGAGACAGGTATTTTCACCTTTTCCGCACATCAAACAAACCATTTACACCACACTGTATGTTATACCATTCATTTGGTGCTTTATTATACTTACTCAGTAGTAAAGTCCTCAATGCTTTTCCAATCTTGCTAATCGTGATACTTGGCGTGTCTGTGATTGGTTCCGCTGGATTCGGTTGATCAGGAGATAGTGATCGACGTGGAGGCGGCGAAATAGGTTGCTGTTGCATTTTGGCATTAGTGGTGACACTCGGGCCGAAACCTATGTAAAAAGGGCTTTGAGACTTGTTGATTGGAATGCAGGCCAGAGACCGAATTGAACATCCGGCATCCGACAACTGAACAACTGACCCATTTACCGTGCAGTGGTATGATGTGTGTACATTATAGGACTTAAACCGAATAGAGACTACTTAAATATTCAGGTAAGCACTTCAATGTTTGATCTTTATAGTTACGTATTAGTACAGTGCAGAAATAAGGTTAGGTAGTTCCGAACCTATGTTCACTTCAACATAATTTCACTTGTGTGTTCCAAAAAATAGCGTGATTGAAATGTTTGCATCACATTTGGACTTGGTTTATTTATGTACTCTGCCAATCCAATTTATTCGCAGTTTTTCGTTAAGTTAATTGAATCTTTATTTGTGTTTATTTTATACGTGACTTGTCACATCTAACACCTCGCCACTGCTGGCGTAAGGTAGCGCGCGCAATTTGCATTTATTAGCATGTTATCAATTCGGAGGCGGCGAAAATTGTCTGCGCCTAGTTGAAACACAACGCGTCCAATGCTCTAGAGTCTAATTCGGGGCGAGCATGCTAGCAAAACATTCGCATTTATTGTTATTGCTGGGAATGGGTGAGCGTGAAATGGTTTGACCTAAATTAACAATAATTGATGACATTGATGACATGGAAGCCAAGTATATCTTTTTTAATTAAAATATACTTTATACATATTAATATTGTTTATCAATAATTCCCACTGATTTTTTTCTGTAGCCAACCAATTTGTTTTTATAATAGAAATACAAGTTATAACTCAAGGCTACACCAATCCATGTAATTCTTAGTAAAACAAATACTCAAGGAAATACTTTCTTATGAATAGGTATACAAGTCAGATTATGTAGGAATCCTTCATGTTCAACTGTGTTATGTGTAAAGCATAGATTGTTTATTTAGTCAAGTCTTATTAATCATAAGAGCATGAAAAAGTGACGTTACAATTTGACTTAGGGTTAGTTTGATTATTGTTGGGTCATAGATCAGGTTACAATTAGCAAAGCTTCTCACACTTCTATTCCTAGAAAGCAGGCCCACTTGTATATTTTTTACTCGGTTGCTAAGACTAGTTTTCAGAAAATTGTAGATTCGGACAAATAGTGGCTTACCAGATCCTCCATAATACACGAAATGGTCACAGCAGACGTGAGTTTTCATGGGTTATTCATTCAACCCAAATTTGCTCAGTGCCCAAAAATATTTGCTGAAGTCGCAATTGATGCACGATTTCCTCCAATCAATCGCAACAATTCACATCACGAAATTAAATGAAATAATGTTGAAATACCTCAAACATTAGTGACAAATAAAACTAAAATTGAGTATACTTTTCTAACGTAACCAAATAATATTATTTGTAGGTTAGGTGTAACAAGTTTATGTATGTAAATCACAAGGTTATGGAATTTTACGAGTAGAAATATTTTTAGTAGAGTAAAAGTTTAATTGCAATCGAATTTAACTGATGCTTTACTTAAAATAACCTAGAACAATTATACTGTAGTATAAGTAGTAGTAGTAGTAGTAGTAGTAGTAGTAGTAGTAGTAGTATACTTCAAAACTAGATGAGCTTTCCAACTCATCTAAAATGCAATTTAATTCAAACATTTCTTAATTAATTAAGTGAATATCATATGTTTGCTGAAAATAACGAATATTGCATTGGAGTAGGAAGAAACATGGTAGCATAAACTAAACTTTTCATTCAATCCAACAAACTTGTCTAAAGATCAATAACGCCTATTCAATCTTAGTTCTAGTTGTTCGCTGGTTACTTCTGCCGCCTTTTTGTGTTTGTTCCAAGTGACTTCTATTTGACTTTCGCCAGTTTGCACACTTCTTAACTTTATTTGCAATTATGTTTTGCACGCGCAATTCATGTTTGTTTGTTCTGCGCAAATTGCCCAGCTTTGGCTGGTTGGTGGACGAAAATTAGTATTAATTATGCCGGTCGGCGCAGATTGTGTTTGAACGCAATGCAGTAAATTAACACTACTTGACCAGAAACCTCATTTTAGAGGATACAACACTGTGGAATGAAAATGTTTGAAAATGGTGTATGATTATGAATAGCATAGTTAATATTAATAGGTAATTATTATCCATCTGCATGAATACTGATTGAGACATTGAGAGCTAACACTGACTTGAATGTGAAAGTTATACTGAAATAAAAAAAAGTTTGAATTGTCCGTTGAAATTTGAAGTTTTTCTATATTGAAAGATGGCGTTGAAAGTTATGCGGTACGTTTGTTTTTCTATAGAAGCACCTTAAACTACTTCTGCAAATTTTCAATGTTATATGGGGATATGTGCATGATTCGTGTAATTAAGTTACGTTAAAAATGTGATTGAACAATCTAAGTTATAATTGTAAATATAGATGGCGCGTATTTGACAGATAGGTTACTTTTAATTGAAATTCTTGCCTTTATCAAATAAACACTCTAAACAAGTACAAATTTTCGTCTTTTAAACTCACCATTCTTAAGTTTGCAGCTCCCAATCAGCTCATTCATTAAATCCTTGTTTTTCTGTAAAATAACACCACAACACGTCAACATCTTGCTCTCTTTTGCTCTTCAAAAATAACAATGTCCCTGCACAAATGTCTCTACCACTTCACATCACAGACCACTACTGATTTCAACGTCAATGACCACCGTGTTGGAGCAATCGCAAAACAATTAAGTAACAAACAACTGAATTGAATGCTCCAAACACTCGACGTTGTTGATGTAGGTTAAATTAAATTGTTTAAAGTACTTGTCGGCGAGTGTAATTACGTCGGCGTGCATATTGTCTACATGCATGTGTGTGCAGTCGTTCGTTATCTATGTCTAATTCATGCATTGCATAAATTTGATCGCCGTCATGCTCTCGATGCACATGTAAATTAAATCTGGTGCGAGTTGAAGCTCAAGACTTGGAACACGTTCAATTACTACTGAAAGTCATCCAGGAAGGCGAGCAGTTTTTGTTCTATGATTTTAAGATGCACAAATTTCAAGTGATTCCAGTGAATCTTCTGTTTTCAAACAGGGTGGCTGCGATTTTACGTAAGATTCAAATTTGTTCGGTGTTGGTTGTTGAATTTGCATGTTTCACTGACTTGGGATAAAGCAGGAGCAGAAGTAGTTTGTTAATTGGCATGCGTACAGGTAAAACATAAAATATTCAAGTGCTTTGCGCGTGTTACCAATGGAACCTAAATAAATTGTGCTTGTAAGTGCTATGCTTGTGTGTTTATTTTAAGTCGCGTATTGCGAATCATAATAAGACGCCGACGCCAACGGCGCAAAACTTTGTTACACTCATGACGCCCAGAGTTAGAGAGATATTTATTTAAATAAATAAATATTTACACTCTTGAGGTAATTGATCAAAGTTAATTAAGGTTGAATTTTGGTGCTTTGATATTTGCAGCAATCATTTTTATAGTAGGCCACCCAATATACAACAAGATTTTTTGTATTGAGATGAGTTTCTTTTGACACTTACTGGATATTTCATGTGGTAAAAACGTTTTCGACGTGTTGCCTACTTTAGTTACTTAGCATAATTTGGATTCAAGTTTATCAGCTGTATGAATTTGATTTAATTTAGTACGCAGCATCTGCGGTAGTGTCGTGAGCGTTGTAGGTGATTCGGGAAATTTACGAGGTTGCGCGATAACTTGCGAACTATGTGTCGCAGATGCGAGCGCCACAAAGCCAGCGAGGTTTAATGGCTACGAATCCTGGAAACTGTATGACAGTCGACACTCCACCACCACACAAACAACATCTATTGCAAGTTGCTCTCTTCAAAAGAAACACTCATGAAGATTAAAGGAATTAATACAATACTAATTAAACAGATCTATCATACTAAACTAATATAAATCATACACATGCTCTAATTAAACAAGGTTTAATAGAATCAGTGAAACAGGCGAGAATGTTAATTTATTTTCAGTTTAAAAAACTAATTCAAATAAAATTAAATATTGTATAGTATGAAATGAATATTTTATTGTATTCGGTTTAATATTGCGTATTTCGGTGGGACAAATAAATCATTAATAGGTTTCGAATTTAAATCTGTTTGAACGGCAGGCAACCTGTCATGCAAATAAATTTCGAATTTAATATTCAGCCAAAAAATTTCAAATGCAATTATATGTTGTGAACGACACAAAATACATATTGCAGACTATGATTTTAATTTTTTTACGAAGATTTTTCTTGCTTACCTCCCAAATCAACTTAAAATCTTGCTGTTCGACCCTCAACAACTCGCAGGTTGTTTGCGTCAAAACAGTTGTATCTCTTGGAAGATCTTGCAAAATAGACTCTCCGAAAGTGGCACCCACGCTTAATTTGCACAGTGTTACAGGAATCTGTAATTACGAAAGAAAAATAATTGCAATTTATCTTGGTAGTAATTGTAATATTTGCAGTGGGAGAAAATAAAACATTTCTGAAAGTGGATTTTGTGACCTTTCGGTTAGGTCATCATGTCAGCATATTTTCAATTTTATAGTCCTGGCCTTGTGTAGTTTATTCCTAGAAAGGTTCCAAAAATGTCTGACTAAGGGATGTATTATAGATGTAGTTTACACCTCGGCATACATCTCAATTGGGAATGTCGTACCCAATATTGCGCCAGTTTCGTGCTAAACTTAACATTCAAACAGCGTGCATCCTAAAGAGATTACCGACTATCCGCTTTCGGTTTATTCCACGGATGTTTGACGATTCTCGAGTTTCGTTGACATGCTTCTTATCCGGGCACATTGAGTGAGGCAATAGGAACATGTTTAATTTAACGAATGCCATTAATGACATTTGCAACTGGCATGAAGGAAAATTATTTCCAGCTCAGAGTTAACTATATTAAGTATGATTTCTGTAAGCTTGTGAAAAACAAATTGCAACATTCATTATTCATTTCTGACTTGGTTCGAAGTTTCGACCGCGCTTTGACTGGCTTGACCCCGACCCAAACTCAAACTCGAACTCATGATCCAACTAACAAAATCAACACTTGCCACTGCCTAGTTTAGGCACTTCAATTTAAATCCGAATGAAGTTACACTCCAAATGTGATTCCTAACGCTGAACTAATTGCTATAAAGAGCAATTGTCGATGCATATGCAACAATGTCTAGACTATAGTGCATTGACTGCACAATTATTTTATTTTAATTCAGTTCCTCTGTTTGCAATCTGTGCAACTAGTCTAACCTCGTTCGTATGTTGGAATTGTCGGATTTGAAGATAATTCGACTGAGAGCATATTGCGCTACACCGTGGCAGGGTTCGAATTGGGTATGCAAAGCAAGCAAAAGATGCAAAATAATGTCGGGGTCTTGCAGATCGCAGTAAGCGAATATTAGATAATGTTCAAATGTAGATTGGAACTAAGGAGAATAAGATATGCACATTGGGAGGATTAGAGGATGCAACCTGAAGGGACTCGAATGGAGCGGAGCAACTGTGAGTGTGTTAAATTGACAGAGGACTTACAATGTTGCGGCAAAGCGGAGATAGTGGGTATTATTATCAGGCGGTTAAACCCTACTTGGGTTAGTTAAGACAATTTGAATACAAAGTGTTTGTTGAAAAGAAAAATCTGAATTTGGTTTTGAGCGGAAGTGTTTTTTTCTCTAAAAATAGCCTTAATATCATCTAGAAACTATGTTTCTTATTTTCTATGCTTTCTTTGATTTCTATTTGTGTTATAGATCTATTACAAGTCTTGCTAGGTTCTTGGAATGACAAAATCACTTGTAGACGTTTATATTCATTCCCAAATTGTGCTCTGGTTAAATTTTGTGTCATTTCGTCGCTTCTTCTTATCTATTGCTAAGGTTTTTTAATTATGGAGTCTGAAATTAATTTGGTCAATCTAATATCCTAATCTCGTCAAATCGAAGGCTTGAATAATAACATAAAAAAACTTAATCAAGTAAAATCCAAAGAGTACATTTTCAAAAATCTTTATTCGAGGAAAAACATCAATTTAGCTTAGTTGTTGACCTTCAGGGCGACAATATATCCACAATTCCAACCACGTGATAAAATACCTCGACATAAACTCAAACGCATTCCTCAGCACTTCAGAAATCGTTTGCCGCCATTTTGATAACTCATTCACAATTATCTCGATCATTTTGACCGCCTTAGAACCAGAAGCTGCCGCTTTTCTTACTCGACGTGTTGCTTCTAGGCCGACGTCTCGATCTACTCCTTCGTCTCCTTTTATTCCTTCTTCGACTTTCACAGGAACTATCAGACCTACTGTGCTTTCTTTTGCTTTTGCTGTTCCTACTCCTACTGCTGGAACTCTCACTATACCTTGAAGCTTTCCTAACTCGAGCAAATCGCTTCTTTTTGGGTGTCTGCTTTTGTTTTTGTGATTTTTTTGATTCAGTATCTGAACTGAAATCCTTATTAGACTTCTTACGCTTGATGCGTTTACGTTCCTCACGTCGTATTTTATCTCTAACTTTGCGTCTTACTGATACTAGCGACCCAGTGGTAGAATCTGAGTCTGTCCTTAACTTTTGCTTGTTTCTGGTTGAAAACCAACTGTCTGACTCTAGGGACTTGGATTGTATTGAATCACTTGCCGAGGATATATTTAATGAGTCTGAGTTGGTACTAGCAGCGACGATTGTTTCTTTACTGGGGTAGGAATCGCTGAGTGCAATTAGTTGACACTGGAGTTTCTTCAATTTCTTCTCGAGAAGATTTTTTCGTTTCTGGAACTCACTTTTTGATTTTGACATAGTTGCCGAAAGGAAATGATTTTATTTTTGATCGTTGACGCGAGAAAAAAATGAAAGCTTTATTGTTACCACCATGTTGCCATGGAGACTGGCAATATTAACATTTTGTTGAAAGTTTAATTTGCACTTATTCGTAATGCCATTACGGTGATGAATTCCCAAACAACCTTTGTGGTAAATTAAATTCGCATTTGAATCACGTTCGTCCCTAGCCCAACATGGAGGTTACCGGCGCGTCGGAGTGAGCCCCTAGCCCCGGAATCTTGCTGGGAGTTTGTTCTAAATTGAATTTGGCACCTCTGTACAAGCATTGCGTTCTTTAAAACAAACGTAACATAATCTTATAAAGCCACATCGGTCATGACAGGGTATGACAGTCCCATGTGAAAAGGCTCCACCAGTAATTTTCCAGGGATTCAAATTTGTCTGTCAAAACGCGCTGTTGCCACGTTTCACTTTTTGAAACACAATTTGTGTTATACCAACGTTGCCGCGTGCTATATCAGCCGGCTAGGTACGACTAGCAAATGAAGCCCGAGGAATATGACAGTTTGGACTCCCCGAGAAATTTCGGACGAAAGTTTGCCCATAACATTATTACGCATCCTGTCATAACTTATGCCAATCTAACATAACCAACTAAAATTACCTTGGGTTCAGAGTCCTGTTGAACAATCCGCACGTCCAACATCCCACTCATGACTGCATACCAACATTTTCCAGTGTCACCTTGTCGAAACACTATAACAAACAATAATTGCCATGGAGTATACAATTCGAACGTTGTCATACTAAACTACTATGTCAATCATGTTAACCATTTTTATTGATGGTCCAGTAAATGCAGAAATTTTCTACTGTGAGTTTAATCGAATGATGGAATATTTAATCCAATTTAATCGCGCGGAAGTAACAGCAACGCATATCCGGTACAGCACGCCATGAGCTTCCGTTGTAGCCCTCAACTCTTACAGTGAGTGGCATGGAACGAAATGATTGTCAACGTGGTCGCTTTTATTGAATTTATTTGAGCGTGCGGTTTATAATAATAATTATTGATGAATTGTCATCAACCGAAAAACAAACGAAATTCTAGTGTAAGAAAATTTTTTAACACAAATGTATTGCATATTTTCAGGTTGCTTCTATATTGCAAGCACAAAATGTTTTCAGTAAAGAAATTCAATTTGGACTTGATTCTGTTCCTAACTTGGAAGCATAAAAAGCTTAACGTTCTGTTGGCACAAATTGAAATGGAATGGAAAAAATTGAATAACCTCGAGTTATTGTGGTACTGGTGCAAATTATAAAGGAATAGTTTTTAATGAATCCAAAAAAGAATTAACTGTTGTTTATTCAACAGTAAGACACACACAATACCTGCAGGTCGATGAGTTGTATATAGGCAACTCAAACAACATCAGTATTTAACTTTTTTAAAATGCTATATTTTTAAATCAACATCAATCAACTGATTTTACACACTTTCGTATCGTGTACACATTTCATTTCTTTTATGAGCTTAATACTATTGGAATCAATCCAAATAAGAAAAATAGTGGGTTGCAATGAGTCTTCATGTCTTAGAAGAAAACATTTCAAAGAAAAGTCTATGCAGAACCTTGCAAAATGTCGTAAATTATTCATAATTTTTTATTAGAAACCAGAAAAACATATATTGCATGTACGTATTTTTTGTACACATTGATATTTTAGATTTCCATGAGCATGTATGCAACTCAATTAACAAACATGTTTGCCTACTGTTTAGGCGTTGCATCGCTTTGTACCTCTCATCAATATTTGTGCGGGAAATGCAATTTGTCGAGTGCGATTAATTTTTCCATCCTCAACATACTGTCATAATTCAGCTGATACTAGAACGTAATCACAAGAGTATTGCAAATATTCATTGCCCTATTCATACTTCAGAAATGAAATGTTTGTAAGTTGATTGAATTAGTTTGGACGAGTACTTATTATTATTCCTGGTATATGTGATATTGTTGATAGCAATTTCAATCGAGTATTGTTGACAAGTGCATTTGGCTGAAACAAGTGAACACGAGCAACGTTGAACTTGACCGCGCCGCAAGGACATTTTGATGAGGTCGATGGTGGTTGAGTGACGTGCATTTAATTTAATTTTAATTGGTTTTCCTTTGTTTACTTTCCTATTCAGCAGCAACCCGACGAAGCATTAGGTGCACATCACAACGGAATAGTTGACTACTCCTTCTAGATTGTTCAAGTTTTTGTCATATGTACAGTGCATCAATTTCTTTGTGTTTTGGGTTTGAAATTGGAATTGTTTTATGTATAATATTTCTTATATTAAATTGTAGTTCTTAAATTGTAACGTAACATTTGACACCATCATAAAAATTCAGTGCTTTTCTTTATTCTTATTTGAACTTTATTGTTATTTGTCACCATGGATGACATAGATGACAGAAGCTGTGGATGATGCAAAAGAAAAAATGGTGAGAATATAAAATAATTAAATAAAAGTAAATAACAGTATGAAATTGCAGTGGTCGTTTAGTGTAAATAAACAAATTGCTTTTAAAATAAAGTGGAAAAGTTTAATCAAGCGCGATTTTCTTACACTTGATGATTGACGGATAAAATCAATTTTGCAAAATCACTGAAATCACTAATTAGAACAAATTACACATCATATATGCGTCCAATCTCAGATTTTCTTTTAACTACGCTATTTAATTTTCCAAATGATCAAATTGCTTTAATTGTGACCTTCTATTCTGAAATAATAAAAATATTACCATATTTTTCTATTACCGCAACACATTTTTAATTATCTTTTAATTATCCTGCGCTGCGTCGGGATACAAGAAATACGGAAACAGATGCACGCTTGGGACGTAAAGCATTACTATCTTTGCTGCAAATGGTATGATCGTAATGAAATTAAAATGCATTAATTACGCTCTGTTCTTTCGTTAAGAAGAAAAATCTAGAAATAAACGATAGGCAGGAAATTAAGTGAAAACCGTCTTGTAAGATGTCGGAATATTGCTGAATGAGTTATTATTTAACCACCGTTTAATTAAACTTTGACTTGGAAATAATTAGTGTGTCGTTTACGTCCCCGAAGGAAAACTACAATAATACAAAGTTATTTTTGTGTTCGGATATTTATTTTCGGATACTACTTGGAAATAGTTTGGGCACTTGGTAAATAGTAACAACTCGAAAAATATATCCTGATGATTTGTTGATCTTTTAGTTGTAGAAATAAAGGAGACAAGTGAGAAATTTAATTTAATTTGACATTGATGTGACATTCTACTTTCTCATGATGATTTGCTGACATTTAGGCGTTGAGAACTTGGGAATCCTGTTAACACCTCCGGGGAAAAGCTAAAGCCAGCAATAGGTCTGCAACTTCCCGAACAAACGCTGCAACTGCCAAGCAACCAGTGTTGCATACATCACGAGAGATATAAAATAACTTTAGAAATAATCAGGATTTGAAACACAAATATAAGGTGACAATTGAGTGAAACACTATGAAGAGACAAACTATAAACCTTAGAAACAATAGTTAGGTAGTATTTAATAAGTATATAAATGTACGTGTATTAAAAATTTAAAATTGAATTAGCTGTGACAATGATATCAATATTTCCGCAATTGTAAAATTAACTTTCGCTCAATACTTGTACAAAGTGATAGTAATAAAAGGTTACAATATTTGGGATTGCATCTATAACTGTATATGAAATAACAGTTTGGATATTTGTTTAGATGTTTAAAAATGTTGTTTAGTGTGTTACAACTTGTTCATGATGAAATCTCCCAAAGATTGTCTCGTTAAATTTAAATAATGTCTATCAACAATATTCATGTGTAATTAATTGTTAGTCTCATTGATACATCCCGAGGTAATGCAAATTCAACATTTTCCTTCTGTAACTATCTATGGATGTAATGATATCTTATTCTCTCAGATGTTTTAGGTTTATTATCCTTTTGTTACCCAACAAAGTTTTACTTTAGTTGTCAATGTCTTTTCATTACTCATTATAATCTCTATTCTCGAGTGATTTCAGTATCTGCACGTTTTATATTACACCTTACTCTTCTCTTTTAGCATGTTTATTGGTCAAACTTGATTGTTTCCTTTTTGCGACAATAAATCTCTTTCAATATTCATGCTTAACGCGGCATACTTGTTGGTTTAATCAAAAGTTTCGCTTTTGTTTCAGCATGCAATCAAACTTGCAAATATTGAAAGTTTGCAAAATTTACGCTTTACAGCGGATTGAAAGTTTGGAATACTGAGATTCAATTCAATATTTGTTGGATTTCACGGTTCTTGGCTTTTATGCAGATTAGGGAATTGATTTTATGACGTTGGTAGTTAGTGTTGTTTTTAGGTTATAACTTAATGTAATAAAGTCTTCTTTGCTCGTTTTTACACTCACTTAAAGTGTCAAACACAAAGCAAATACATAGTACAGTCATGGAACTGAATAGAATTTGATTTTATTTGCAATATGATAGCTAATGTTCTGGTGGTTAATGTAAATACTGATGGAAAGAAAGAAAGAAAAAAAACAATTACGTGGAAAGTACTTTTATTAAATCATCATCATCATCTTCTTCATCATTATTCTTATTTTTCTTGTACCCGTATCCTAACTGTAAGATTTCGTGGTGTATGATAGAGAGTGATAGTGAGATAGTAAATTTGCATCATAACCCACTCTCACCTCCCAGCAACTGGACCTTTTCTTTCTTTCAAAATCACATATTTTAATTTACCTGTAAATATCTTAAAAAAACTTATTCAGATTATACTTGAATTCTGATTCCATTTATAATAACAATATATGGTACACTGATTTTACATAATACAATTTGGTCGACCAAAAAATGTATTAGTAAAAATGTTTGCAAACAATGATGGAGATAAAGCACTCTTCGCACTTCTTCACATGAATAATTGAAATTTATTCGATAGAATTCTTTGTGTCTTCTTCTTGTTTACATACAACTAGCTGCTGTTTGCTATCTTGCAGAAAGCTTACAGAAAGTAAAGTTTACTTTTCATCTGCACTTATTCACGGTCAGTTATTTTTTTACTTAACCTATTTTCGTAAATTTTTCAAGTTTGCCAATAATATCAGGCATAGATGGTGCGACTTGTTTTTGATGAGTGCATGTTGTATGTTATTCAATCAATCTATATGCGAATCGAAAATTTTGAGACATAACCACACGGGGTTTTCCAAGAAGTATAAAATACGAGTGTGTACTTGGTACGTTGAATACGATGAATATACTTGCTTAAGAAAAGAGTTTTTTTTTGTTTGCAGAAAGTAAAATGTTGAATGCGGCAATATTCGTGGTATTTTCCAGACTTTTATTTACAACTCTCTTGTGGATTGCCGGAAGTCCTAGTGATTTTCCTTGATTGTGTCACATCTTGACAAACACACCAGAAATAGGGTTATGTTGATCATATCTTTTGGACTCGTTTTCCGGTCGGTTCCAATTGGATTTTAATTTTGATATAGTTAATATTCTTTTATTAAGTTATAAATATTTTCTATTTGTGTTAGACTTTTCCAGCCTTAATACCTGTAATGACCCATTATGACCTCATAGGGAAGATATTGCACTCAGCTATAAATTCACTCCAACATGTACTAGGCTTGCAATCTATTTGTACTGATGTGGCATTAGTGTTCATCACTTTGTTTCTTTTTATTATTTTTTTCCATCATTTATTACTTTTTTTACAGAGTGTAAGAGGGACACGAGTTTGTTGTATCTTTTTGGGGTGCTTTTCACATTTCCTTCGTCCGGGCAAATCCCGTTCATCACCGACCTGCAGGCAGCCAAGCTCTTGCAGTGATCGTGGCTTGCGTTTTCATCCGCTCTTCGAGTTTTGCGCAGACATTTTTCATCCGGTTTCATTTGCGCCCAGTACCCACCGATATGAAAACACAAACTGGGGGATATGAACGGAACTGGACAGACAAATAAAAAAAAAATACAGCGACAAGTAATATTAATTTAATAAAAAATAAGGAAGATAAAAATGTAATGAACAATACAGGCAGAAAAAACAAATTTATGTCAAGTTGATCAAATCTAAGGGAAGAAACAATTAAAATGAAAACCTAAATATTTAGTGGTCAATATTATTTTTCTAGAGTGTACTGCTTTCCGTCCCGGATACCGACACTCATCTTCCAGTTCATTATACTGTATCAACCAACCACCATGGTTATCAGCAGTTATTGAAACTGCATTCAGTAAGAACATATATTATAGGATAATCTCCTAGCAGGATTCGAAACCATGTCTCTCGAATATATGCTTCGCTGTCGCAGCTAAGACCTTACCAACTGCTACGGAGCTGAGCAACGAGGATTGTAAAGGTCATAAAGAATTTAGATAAATTTGCTATTCGTAGAACACATTTTTATCTGAGTAGGACTAAGGAAAACATTTTGAAAGGCACAAATTCAATCTTAATCACATTAAAGCTTTTATATACTCAACTTAACTTTTTCAAATATTGAATTATTTTTACTCAGTTAAAAAACTTGTTTATTATTGGAAACATCCCAGATTAGAAAGACTAGACTGAAAATTTGTTTTTTAAAGTATAATGTTTGAAATCGTTTCAATTAAGCAACAAATTCACTAATTTATTTCTGAAATATTTTTAGGCGAATCTAATATTAGATTCAAATAACAATTTAAATAACTTTTCATTTTACTCTAGAATCAAGTTTGCAATCTTCTTAAAATTATCTCTGCACAATGCCGTCTGCCTTTTGATTGACAAAAAAAATTATTCTATTGCACTACACTCTTGAATATGCCGTTTTTGTTTGGAGTGATTCTACTACTATAGCTGTGGTCAACTAATTCTTTAGCAGGAAATAAAAAATTGTTTACAACCGCAACAAATTAAAATAAAGCAATTGTTGTAAAAAGTATCTAATTTATTTGCAGTTTATCAAAGTTGATGTGCTAGTACTACCCCTAAATGCATTTGATAAGATACCCCTTTATGCTTTGGATTGTTTATCTGTGCAGCCTTAAAATATCACACAGATCGCAATACAATCCAATTAAAATTACCTCTTCAACAATTTCAACACTTTGAGTGAAAGTTAAATATAATGTTGATTATTGAATGAATTAATTTTAAAATATTTATTAAGGTGAAATGGTTTCTCGGGGTTTATGTTTGTATTTAATAATAAATTAATCACTGACGCAGTAATTTTCAACGTACTTTACAATTACACAAGTTTCATGTTTTGTTTTCTGTGAGAACTGAGTAATGCGCGTAATTGTGATTCCGCCTCATCTCATCACCACAATAGCAATTA
Source organism: Ecitoglossa quadriceps (assembly GCA_027574925.1). NCBI lineage: Eukaryota > Metazoa > Arthropoda > Insecta > Coleoptera > Staphylinidae > Ecitoglossa > Ecitoglossa quadriceps. The sequence goes on along the minus strand of JAODGC010003085.1, from coordinate 57,365 downwards.
TTGCAATTACGATTGCAAGCTTTGAAGCAAGCATTTTCGTTGCAAATCACCAATGTCAAATGTGATGTTGCGGTTAGATGACCGCTCAAAGGTTGAATACATCCATTTCAGGATAGAAAATAGAACATTTGCAGATGGCAGCACACTTATTCAATCCGGTTGTGTAATTTTAAAATACCATCAAATGCATCTTGAATAATACTGCATTGAAATTGAAAAATGCAATTAAATTGCAGTTCAGTATTTCGTATAAGTGATACAGCTAAGTAGTGAAATTATTTATTTAGCAAACATGTTAGATTTACCACTGGATGATAATTGTGCAATCTACGCTGTAGGTGGTGCGGCTGAAGGGCCTGAAATGCCGGTGAGTGTAAAATGTGGTTTGAATGCATATTTGGAATGTAATTTGCTCGTTTGCGAATTTCCACGTTTCCGGACAGTAAAAGCACGAACCAGCAATATTTTCCTATGTTACCGCCGATGCATAGAATGTCATAATGGTGCATTGAATTTATTTGTGCTTCATATTTGTACTTCACAGCAATCTTATTGCCCAAGACGAAAACATATAAAGTAAGTGTATTATATAATATATTAAAATTGCAGTCAAACGTAATCCTTTTACTACCAATTACCTCCACTATGACATCAGAACCAGTTAATTACCAAATTGACGAATTCAAGTTTAACATGTGTGTAGCGTCAGCAGGTACCAATTGCAATCTCTACAAGTGAAAATGAATGAGGCGCAATCACAGCAATTAAATCAATCTCTGACACAATTTGCTCTCAGCACCACAAATTACCAAACTAACCCATGGAATTGCATTCCACCTCAAGACCGATATTGAAATCTGCTTAGTAAAAAATTTATTGCTTGGCAATACCAGCGGATTTGACCATTTTTTTCTGATGCATAAATACAAATATCACAATATGTGCTATGTGAATCATAAACATGATTATGATAATGACTGATACCAAGGTGCGAAAGATTGAAGATAAACGAGCAAAGTCGTTGCGCTTCGTCGATCTCACGCTATTTCAATGTCGCACACCAAGCCAATTAGCGCACTGCGCAAGAGATGATGTTGTAACTTTATCAAGATCTTGTTTCGTCCAGGAGGATATTTTTTGGTATAAAAACGCGCAGAATGGGACGCAGAGGCATCAGTTGCCAGCTGACTGTGATTACAACGAATTGTAACTAAGAAGTGAACCAACAGATAAACAAACATGTCGTTTAAGGTAAAATATATTTTATAAAGAAAATACTATATTCGATCAAGTTTTCTAACTGTAAATGCGTATTTTTCAGCTTTTGTCATTCATCGTCCTTTTTGCCGCTGCCAACGCAGGATACCTCAGCAGTTACAGCAGCCCACTTAGTTATTCCACTCTTGGCTACGCCCATTCGTACGCAAGCCCTTTGGCGTACTCAGCTGGTCACTATGGATATGGTCACTCTCACCTCTCTGCCTATTCATCTCCAGTTATTTCTAAGGCCATTTCTGCTGCTCCTCTAGCTTACAGTGCTCCATTAGCCCATTATTCAGCTGGGCTCTCTCATCATTACGACGCCCCTACTATCTACTCGGCCCCAGCTTCTATTGTAACCAAAAGTGTTGTCTCCGCCCCTATTGTACACAAAACCATTGTGTCTGCTCCAGTTGTGACGAAGACTTACGCCCCAGCAGTGCACGCCTATGCCACACCTTCTTTGTACTCCGCCCATGTGTCTAGCCCTTTGATCAGCAGAAGCTACGGATTGGGATATTCTAGCTATGGATATCCATATGGATATGCTTCCAAATATCATTTCTGAGATGTACATGAACTTTTTATGACAGTGTATTAATTTGTAATTATTGAATAAATATGTTACCATAATTGGAAAGACTTTTATTAATTGATGGAAGAATACGAAGGAATTAGTTTCTTTATCATTAATACTACCATTACTTAGTTATTAAATAAATAAGCAGTAAACTTAAACTGACTTAAAAAAAGTCAGAAATATCTAACCTTTGGCACTTCAGATACATGATGGAAGAAATTTATTTCTTAACACAAAAATTAGTTTATTTAATTTTTAAATAAATAAATAAATACTTTACAACAGAGTAGTTCTCTAGATTATTTTTAAATTCACTGCTGTTCCGATTTCGATGGCGTACTATTAACATTGGTATTGCATAAGTAAAGTTGTAATAAATTATGTAACACGCACCAGTTGGCGTAAATTGTTCATAATTTCAAGAACCATGTGTGAATTGTAGCATTGTTGAACTTGAACTTTTAGTTACACATCGTAACTATTATGGGGAACTTTGGAGGCTTGGAGGCGCGACTGGGCGTATTCAAATAAAAACTAAACTTTAACATTTACAATCCTGTTGAAATAAGCGAACTAAAACAATATTTGAGTATGTTGCAAAGTACTAAAACAAATTTTAACGCGTAACTCAAATATAAATATTGAGATTTGTCTATTTTATTGATAGATTGATTAATTTTAATGGTTATTAATTTTTTTTTTGCAGTTAATGTTTATTGCTCTAGTTGTTTTTAAGCTATTTGCTTCCACAAGAAATCCCAAACATGTGTTTTTTAATTTTCTTTATTTTTTGATTAACTAATTATTTTTGTAACTATATATACATTTTTCACAGAAAAATTTATTAAAATTCTAGTAGTGGAAACCAGAGTAGGGCAATGGGGCGTGGATTCCAGCAGAGTAGGCGGCAACTGGAGCTGCATGAGAATAACCAGCAGAGTAGGCAGCAACTGGGGCGGTAAATGTTTTGGCGATGGCTGGGGCGGCATATCCATAACCAGCGGAATAAGCAGCAACTGGGGCGTGGATGCCAGCGGAGTAAGCAAAGGGAGCTGCGTGGGCGTATCCAGCAGAGTAGGCAGCAACAGGAGCGTGGGCAATTGGGGCGGAGTAAGCAAGAGGGGCGGTATGGGCGTAACCATGCCCGTACGTGGCACCGTACGCTAATGGAGAAGCGTGGATACCGGCAGAGTAAGCCAATGGGCTGGCAATTGGGGCGTGAATGCCAGCGGAATATGCCAAAGGAGAGGCAAGTCCAGCAGAGTAAGTGGTTGGGGCTTGTCCCCAAGCGTTGACAGCGGCCAAAACGGCAAAGAAAACAATAAACTGAAAGAAAATCACAATCAAATCAAATCAAACAATCAAATTGTTTAGTTATATTACCTTAGCGACCATTTTGATTTGTGATGTGTGTTGTTTGACTATTCAACTGGATATGCTTCTTCTCAACTTAGCCAAACCATTTATATCAAAACAGCTAAAAATCCTACCATCAGATTTAACATTGCTTTATTTTACACTATAGCATATTACTGATATCATTTCTATTTCCTCACTTCAGTTTGGGCAGTTGGCTTAGTTACATAAATTACAATTAGGATCAAAATGGTTAAACCGGTCAACGGTTACAACAAATGTAATCGATTGTGATTCAATAGGTATAGCCACCAAATGAATGGGTTCACTTGTTGAAACAACCAGTAACCAGTTTGTTTCATATTAACTATGGACAGCGTTTAAATGTTAGATTTTTCGCAACATTATAAAAGTTAGTTCAACCTATTGATATACATCTAGCACATAATCATCACAATTATGTCATGATTGATTAAGTTACACTAACTATATTATATCTACGAAATACTAAACTAATTAAATCTGTGGCAACTTTAATCGGTAACATAAAAGTCTAGATTTATTATAACACAAAAAATTGAAGAAACCGAAGAGAAACAAATGATATTCTATTGTCACTCTTTGCCATTGCTTTAAAGAAATGATTGTTAAACAATTTTTTTAAATCAAGTTATAACAGAAAAGTCTTTAAAATATTTAATTAACCTCCTGATATTTACTTGACCATATTTTATCCAATTCTTGACATTAATACAATAAATAATCCCAATTTTATTGCACTTGTTAAAATCCACATGAGGCAATTTCCTTTGATTTACTATATATTAAACTCATTAATAAATCCAAGTTAATTTTGTCCATGAATATAATACATTAATTAACAGAGCATATAACATCTACATGAAAAGTACCGAATTACCGAATGTCATTGCTGCATTCTACACAACGCCAAAACATTCTCATTTTATATTACAATATTATTATTGTTATGTACGTTATAACGAGCAAGTGAGCGTAAAAACTCAAGTGTTTGAGTGGATGAAATTGAAAGTAAAAACATTTTGAGTCAATGCCGATATTCCATAATCAAGAAACTAGTCGAAGCAGAGCTTAAAATTCATTCCACGAAATAAAAACATATTGGGATTGTGTAATTAGAAGAATAGAAATAAATATTTGGAGCAATTTATTTGCAAATTGCGCAAATTGTATAAAGTAGATTTTTGATGGGGCATTTAAAAAATAAATACTATTGCATTGACCTAAATGTCAATCAATATAAAGTTGTACCTGCAATGTAAAATATTAAAACATTCAGTGATTTAAAAGTATTTCAATGATTGATTGACAAATGAATATAATTGGTTAATCATACTTTCAAGTGGTCTAGCTTTATCTGCAATTGATAAATGTGATCTGAGAGTATGGCGGTATTTTATTATTCTCTTTGATTTTGAAGGAAAATTTAATAGGTATAGGAATAGATTTAGTAGTCAATAAAAATTTATTGAGTATACTGCAGGTAATCGAAAAACCGAAATTAAGGAATCAAATATTTGCCAACGCTTTGATGATAATTTGATAGTTTTCTAGTTTCCAAGTATTTGTAAATTATACATTAATTGAATCTCGTCAAAATGCCAATGGTTCGTTCATTTCGATTTCATCGTGTTGCGCAATTTTGCTCTATAGAAATTTGACCAAACTGATTTTATGTGGTGTTCTAGTGCTTTCATTTGTGAATGGAAGGAGTTGACTGTGTTTAGTATAAAGAGTTTGTTCCTTTGAAAGAAGAACATATTAACTTGGATACTCCAACAAAACATATCACAAATCAAAATGTTCTACAAGGTAATATAATTAAATAGAATTTAAATGTTTGGAAGTAATTTTTGAATTGATTGTTAATTATTTTAGTTTATTGTGTTTTTCGCCGCTTTGGCCGCTGTGAACGCCGGTGGAATTGCCCCAATTGGTTACTCTGCTGAACTTGCCGCCCCATTGGCTTACTCTGCCGGAATCCACGCCGCCCCAGTTGCTTACGGCGCCACGTACGGTCATGGCTATGCCCATGCCGCCCCCTTTGCTTACTCCGCCCCAGTTGCCCACGCTCCAATCGTAACCAAAGCTGTTGCTGCTCCAGCTGTAACCACCTCATACACCACCGTTACTAAATCCCTATCACCAGTTGCCCACTACGCTACTGCCCCCGTTGTTGCTAAAGCTGCGTATGCCGCTCCACTGGCCGCCTACTCCGCTCCGATTGCTCACGCCCCAGTTGCTGCCTATTCTACTGGATACGCCCATGCTGCTCCACTCGCCTACTCCGCGGGCATTCATGCTCCTGTTACTACTTACTCCGCTGGTTACGGATACGCCCACCCAGCCATCGCCAAGACAATCGCCGCCCCAGTTGCTGCCTACTCTGCTGGTTATGCCCATGCTGCTCCAGTTGCCTACTCTGCTGGCATCCACGCCCCATTGACATACTCTGGTCTCCACCATTATTAGATAGCCTCCTGAGATATTTATTTTTTTAATTATATTGATAGCCTGCAATTTTATGCAATATACAGACAGAATTACGTTGAACATTTTATATTTGCAATCTTACACAAAACATGTCACCATCATCCATTGCACAATTGATGCACGTTTACGTTGCAGATTGCATATATCAACCAGCATGATGCCGAGTTGTAGATACATATATGTTGTTACTATGCATTGTTGAATAGCAATATGTGCATTGATCCAATATCGGTATAAGTACGTGTAGATTGAAGTGTGATTTATATTCGTCGCGTGGTAGAGAAGTTGCTCGGTCTTTACGAAGATTTATAGTGTCAATCTTGGTATGAAATTCAATAAAAGATACAAAGTGCTTTTGCCTCTTAAATATCAATTGTGTTAAAATGAAAGCAGTCAACTAAAACTAAATCCAACTAATCTCATATTACAAAAAAGCAGCTGGAATTAATTTATACACCAATTGCAGTTACCTTGAATTCAATTTCGACGTTTACTGGTCAATAGAATACAATTAAATAAACAAATTCGGCTAGTGACTAAACAATTGAATTTATATATTCAAATTCAATGTTTTTGAATTGGGTATTATGTTTTATTGGGTAAATATTTATATTAAGTTGAAAAAGCATTAAAGTTTGTGATACTCGAATTTTAACTGCAATAAATCTATAAAGTAGAGCATAACTGACACTTCAGATTTTTACTTTTGTACAATTAACTTGGATTTGTTACTTACAAATTTGTGACCTAATGCACTAAATAGTATTACAAGGTTGAAAAATCTAAGAAGAGAATATTTCCAGCTAAATAAATAAATTCCTTAGCTGAATTTTATTGTATTGCCAGATTGCCAGATTTATTGGAGTATCTTTAAGGGTTAAGTTATATTATTTTCAATATGTCAAAGTTGCGCATGCGCATGCATGACTTGATTTTTTCGCTCCAATTTGGTTAATTCATGGTAGGTAAAATAATAATCAACTAAATATACATTAAATGGGAACTTTTTTGGCTTTATTTAAAAATAATAAATTTTAATTCTTAACCCTAATAAATTAGGTTTTATATTCAGTACAAAGCTGCTTTACGCGCGAAAAATTTAAATTGGCGCATGCGCAGTTTTACAATGAGATTCTCAAATTAAATGCATTACGATAATTTAACTATGAACCGCTTAGTTTCATCAATGCATAAAATATGTTAAATGAAATTAGAAATTATTCTTTGGATTAGTTAGTTCTTAATTCCTTTTTTGATTCCCAGTTAAGTTAATATTCCAAGCACGATGCGCAAACTATACTTAGCACACTTGGAATTAACTCAGAACATACCTGAGTTGCGATAAGGTGACTTGAATCACATTTTAAGTCATTATTCATTATATGCAATGTGCGCATGTGGGTATTACTCAATTAGCTGGCTTAGATCTGAGGTTGGAAAAGAATTGTGTTTGTTCCACATTAGAGTAGACTAAATTTCTGAAATGTCAAAGATTCTATACCAAACTTAAAGAATGGGTATTTAAATTAAGAAATAAATAAGTAATGTAATTTTATAGAATTATTTTATATATTGTATAGAATTAGGTGATTAGATATTAAGTTGATGGAAAAGTAAAGAAAATTGTTTGGTATTTGTGAATTTGAATAAATAATTAATATGTATGCAATATGTTTAATTAAGAATGAGGAAATTTTATAAAATTAAAAACTCAGATGTAACTAAGTCGAGATTGTTGCAACGTTTCTGTAAAAGATGTAAAAAGTACTTTATTTTTATTTAATGACTTGGTTGTATTTGACCAAAATTTCTAATGCATGTAACGAAAGATAAATTAAATTTATAATATTTTGGAGCTATTCATTACAATTGTTAGTATTTTTTTTTCTTAATTCTGACTTTAATCAAACAAAAAACATGTTTTTACTTTCAATCACTTTTATTCTCTACATACATGAGTCGCTTTATTTTTGTAAATGTCAAGACTGTCTATTGTACGGTTTATTGATCGACTGATTGATAAAATGGAACCGGTAGCGAGCAACTCCAAACATGAATTTGGTACGGTTAACCAATGTTTGCTTCATTGTTCACTGCAGATATTAAGAAGTAGGGATTGATCAAGGTTTGTACCTGAAGGTAGTATAAATAAGGAACCGATTGTTGTAGAAGGTACATTCTGTCAAGTATCACAGAACGCAAACCATCCAACAAAAATGGCCGCTAAAGTAAGTTCAACTCAAGATATAAATCCCCTAGATTGAAATTGATTGTTGTTTCTTATTTATAGTTCGTTGTCTTGTTCGCTGCTTTGGCCGCCGTCAACGCTGGAGGTATTGCCCCAGTCGCTTACTCCGCTGGACTTGCCTCCCCATTGGCTTATTCTGCTGGTATCCACGCTGCCCCAGTTGCTTATGGTCATGCCGCTCCTCTTGCTTACTCTGCTGGTTATGCTGCTCCAGTCGCTGCTTACTCTGCCGCCCCAATCGTCGCCAAGACTATTGCCCCAGCTGTTTCTTCTTATTCAACTGTGACCAAGTCTGTTGCAGCCCCAGTTGCTGCTTACTCTGCTGGTTATGGGTACGCTAAGACCATCGCTGCCCCAGTGGCTGCCTATTCCGCTGGATACGCTCATACCGCTCCAGTCGCGACCTACTCCGCTGGTTATGCTGCTCCAGTTGCCTACTCTGCTGGTATTCACGCCCCATTGGCTTACTCTGGCCTCCACCACTATTAGATAATGACTTGATAACTTATTTTGTAAATTTGTTGGTAGTACGCAAATAAAAATATATCAAAATCAATTTGTGGCCTTTGAAAATATCTTTGAACCATTTTATTGGTTAAAAAATATCTAGGGATGTAACTATATTGAAGTTGCTGACGACAATGCGGTTACTAAACTACAGTATAATTTACATGTCCAATTAGATGTAAATTTATCGAATAAACCTTTAG
>JAODGC010003085.1:34746-48579 GCA_027574925.1 Ecitoglossa quadriceps | reverse complement strand
GTTACTACCTTTATTACTTACTCCAATTGATTTATAACCTCATTTAAGATTTCCTTTATTGTCGGTTATTATCCAACAGAACAATGGGTGGACAACGTAGAATTCTAACTTGGACTACTGTTTATAATACTATGGAATTGTGAGTCCAGTGCCTTAGGAATTGTTTTACATAAACAAAGAAGAAAAGATAACTGAATATACCACAAAGATTTTTTAAAAACAGTATTTCTATTTAATTTTATTTTTTGTTTTTTACTAATTTTTATATAATTATAATAAACATATTTTTTTCACTTTTGATAATCGATTGACATAGATCGATAATCGATCTATGTCTTACATATCATACATTTTATTTTATTATATTGATATAATATATTCAATTTTATACCATGTGATACAGATATAAAATTATTTGCTTTCGTAGTTGTTAATGATGAGAAGAAGTAAATTTCACCATACACTCTTTATATTATTATTAACTTTTTTCTTTTGTCATACTATAGTAAATATTAAAAATAATATTACTTTGTTTTTAGTTGGCCGGATGACAAATTACAAGTTGTAACACTAATAGCAACAAACTTGAATTGTGACTCAAGCGTTAAGCTTAAAAGAAAGGTTACCTTGTGTTTTGTTATGTTCTTTACGTTCTCCGGAAGCAGTAGGGGGTAGTAGTGGGATATGTTTGCAAAGCCTTAGAAATTTGTATAAGTAAGGAACCAATTGTTGTAGAATGTACATTCTGTCCATTATCACAGAACGCAAACAAACCAACAACAATATGGTCGCTAAAGTAACTGCAACCAAATCTAGCTTAAGAAAATACAGGATTGAAATAAAATGTGGTGTTTTATTTTTTAGTTCGTTGTCCTTTTCGTCGCTTTGACCGCCGTTAATGCTGGAGGTATTGCCCCAGTCGCTTACTCCGCTGGACTTGGTTCTCCATTGTCTTACGCTGCTGGTGTCCACGCCGCCCCTGTTGCCTACGGTGCTACCTACAGTCATGCTGCTCCTCTCGCCTACTCTGCTAGTTACGCTCATGCCGCTCCAGTCGCTGCTTACTCTGCCGGCCCAGTTGTTGCCAAGACCATTGCCCCAGCTGTCTCATATTCTACTGTAACCAAGTCTGTTGCTGCCCCAGTTACTGCCTACTCTGCTGGATACGCCCATGCTGCTCCTCTCGCTTACCCTACTGGATACGCCCCTGCTGCTCCTATCGCCTACTCCGCTGGTATCCATGCTCCAGTTGCAGCTTATTCAGGTAGCTACGCCCATGCCGCGCCAGTCGCCGCCTACTCTGCTGGCATCCACGCCTACTCTGGTCTCCACCACTATTAAATAGTGACTTGATAACTTATTTTTGTAAATATTTTATACAATGAAAAAGAACAGCTAATTAGAACTAATAAATAATTAAAGACTACAACGTTGTTTTTATTATAATTGTTTGGCAAATATTTCAACATAACTAAACATCTATTTTATAACAAATAATTGATTATTGGAAATATGTGAAGTTTATTTATATTTTAAATTAAAATTACAATTTTTTAATTAATTATTATTTAGTGATAAATATTTTTATCTCAGGAATATTTTTTTCGCACCAAACAAAGTTCTAAATTACAAATTCAACATTTTAAAAAATCTTTCTCAATTTTTCATATCAAATACATTCTTTCTCACAATGCAAATTCATAAATACGTCAATAAGCAGAAGATAATAAACATAACTCTAACATTTTGACTGTTAACCATCACTCATTAAACAATTACACCCAAACTCAAACAAACTCGCTTGAACAACATTCGATTACCTAATAGTTGCTTTTCTTTTCTCTCTCTTCTCTTTGGATATATTTTTGACTGTCAATCTATTGTTTTTGCTCTGTAGGACCACTTTTAGTAGTCGTAATTGGTTATGTTGTAGTTATGATTACTACTAGTTTGATTAGTATTCAGTGCACCTAACAATACGTTACCGAGGTGTTACCGAATTACTGTAACCGGCCCGATCGAGATGTAAATGTTAATGCCGAAGAAAGTGCAAAACATTTCGCCACTTTACATAGAGGTGAATGTCAAACTCATTCCACTCGAAATGAGTTGAAAAAAAAAAGAATGTGCATGAGTCAAATGTGATCATGTGGACTTAAGTAACTAAATTCCATGTTTCATTGTTATAAGCATAAGAAGAAGGCGGAGAAGGGGTAGTCTGGAGTTGTATAAAATGTTGAATAGATACCACACAAAGTATATTCATTCATATACTAGTGAACAATACAAATCACTAAACAAAATGACCGCTAAGGTATAGTACTTTACCTAAGTCACTTTATTTTTCTTCCAATAATATTAATTACATTTTTAATTTTTAGTTTGTTATGTTTTTCGCCGCTTTGGCCACCGTGAATGCTGGAGGTATTGCTTCAGTTGCATACTCCGCTGGTCTTGCCGCCCCATTGGCATATTCTGATAGTATCCACGCTGCCCCAGTACCTTATGGTGCCACTTATGGGGCTACTTACTCTCATGCCACTCCATTGGCTTACTCTGCACCAATTGCCCACGCCCCGGTTGCTGCCTACGCCGCTGCCCCTGTTGTTGCTAAGACCATTGCTGCTCCAGCTTACTCTACTTCTTACCGCCATCAGATTTCCCGTTCTGCCATTGCTGCCCCAATCGCCGCCCCAGTTGCCACCTACGCTGCTGCTCCAGTCATTGCTAAGGCCGCGATCACTGCTCCTGTTGCCTATTCTGCAGGTTATGCTCATGCTGCTCCAGTTGCTGCTTATACCGCTGGCATCCACAGCCCAGTTGCTACCTATTCTGCTGGATATGCCCATGCCGCTCCAGTTGCCTACTCTGCTGGCATTCACGCCCCAGTTGCCACCTACTCCGATCCTCATTACTAAATAATTTTCTGTTATTATTTCTCAATTATTACAAATTGTAGATATTTTTTAAAAATATGATAAGGAATGACAATAAACCAATAAAATATCAAAAATATATACACATGCTTTTTAATACTTTATTATTTTATAACGATCATGAATTAATTGTATGATGTGGCATAAGCATATTGGTTAATAACGGGATTAAAACTTTGAACAAATTATTGTTTAAAAGAGTTAATCTTTGTTTATTAACAACAGAGAATAAAGGAGTTACAAATAATATTTTTTATAATAAGATTTTCTTTATTGTCTTTTTTCTTGCTTGATTTTGGGCAAAATATACTCTAAATTAAGTTTTTGTTAAATGAGTTGTTCTTCCCTACTAGCAAAAATTTGTACCTAAACAAAAAATTTTATTTGTAAATTTTTTATTCACAAATATATTATTATTACTAAATTGCTAAACATTTGATTTTTAATGAATGCTAAATAGTGAAATATTGTTCTATCCTATTCTGCAATAATTTACAGTCTATATTATTGTTATTTCAAAAAATAAATTTCTTAGAAAATATTCCAATACACAATAATTATAAACAATATAATAATCTACATCTAATATTTTTTCAGTTTCAATATGGCAACAATAATAAATAACTAGTTTCACACATCAACATCCCTCATCCCTCATAATTATTCAGAAGATTAAAAGAAACGAGCACCATATCCATATTCAAGACCTGGGGCTGCATAGGCAGCACCATGGAGACCAAAGTACGGTAATGATGAAGCAAGTGGGGCGTGGATGTCACCAGAGTAGGCGGTAACTGGGACAGCATGAGAATAACCAGCAGAATAAGCAGCAACTGGAGCATCGGCAATTGGGGCCCCATAGGCAGCAACTGGAGTAGTGATGGTTTTTGCAATAACTGGTGCTGAGTGTCCATACCCAGCAGAGTAGGCAGCAACTGGGGCGTGAGCAATTGGTGCGGAGTAGGCGGCAACTGACGCAGCATGGGCGTAATCAGCAGCGTAGGCAGCGACTGGAGCAGCAATGGACTTTGTCAAGCTGGAATAAGAGGACACAGTTGGGGCGAAGGACTTAGCGATGACTGGGGCGTGGGCAATTGGACCAGAGTATGCAAAAGGAGCAGCGTGGGTGTAACCATGCCCGTAGGCGGCACCATAAGCCAATGGCGCGCCAACTGGGCTGTGAATGCCAGTGGAGTATGTCAAGGGAGATGCAAGCCCTGCAGAGTAAGTGGTTGGGGCATGTCCCCAAGCGTTGACAGTGGCCAAAACGGCAATGAAAATAATAAACTGAAATACAATCACCAATTAATTATAATTAGCAAATTATCCTTAAAAAATAACAAAAACCCTTTTATTATATTACCTTAGCAATCATTTTTGTATGTGATGTGTTTTCTTTGAGTATTCAAGTGAATATGTCAGTCATCAGAGCGGATAAGGTATTTATAGTTCAAATCTTGATTAAAATAGTACAGCATCTTCCACTTTTGTAGATACGATAGATTTAAGACTTTGGGTATTTCAAAAAAAGGAGGAAAAACAGGTTGTATTAACATTAATATCTGTTCAGATTTTAATTCTGACTTTATTAGACTACTCAAATTAATAATTATAAATTATACGTTTCTGGAAGATCAAGAGTCATCGTTATAATCAAAATTTAAATCAGACCAGTGTGTTATAAACTTGATGACTTATGCATTTGCACTCTTATGTCATAAATACATATAGGTGGCTTAAGTCACTTAGAAATCAGTATTACCATGATGAAAATTATTATGAGCTCCATCTGCATTTTGTTACGCAATGAATGACCCAATACATATTTATGTTTAATTATTGCCCAACCATATAGATTAATTAGACTAATAATTTTGAACCTAACACTCAATTTATTCTGGTCGTTGGGACATTGTAAGAATTTCGCTGCAATGCTAAATGTATTAATTAAATTGTTGAGCGTACTAAGTAACCAATTAGTAATACATATAGACTTAAGTTGCTTGCACAAAAAATTGAATAGACAAATAAGTAAATCAGTTTTACTTATATTTTTGTCACTTGGAGCATCAATGTCAAGGTTTGGTTAATATTAACTACCAGTAATAAATGAGGTTATGATATTTATATGATACATTGAATTATGGAGATAAAAATTAAAAGATCACAATATTTAGATTTGTTGGCTTTGAAAAAATATTAATTATTAAGTAGTCACCTGATGTGATTCATGGTAACTTTGGAGGTATTGGATTGCAAAAAGTTACAATCTTAATTATCAGCCAAATGATTTGATAATTATTCAGCATGTACTTTAGAATTTTCAAATTTCAAAATTATTTGGTATAATTCATTTGATAAATGCAGATAAAAATCAATGCTTTTAGTTTCTAGTGTATTTTAATAACCAGTTCCAAACTAGGTCCAAACTAGGTCTAAACTAGGAGGAATATCTCGTGGAATAATTGCCAAACATTAGATTTTTATAACACTTGGTATAAATTGTATAAATCACTATACAAAGAGTAGTCAGGACTCTAAGCTAGTGATTAAATAGCTAGTGTGGTACATTTAACTAAAGTTTGGGAACCACTGATATCACACATTGACATTGCTGAAGATGTTAAATTATGTGCTAAAAAAGCAAAAGTGAATTGATGAATAATTTACTCGCTTTTATGAGTTTACATCATATATAAATAAGATCAAAACAAATTGCAAAGTCAAATCTCCTTCAGAATCCAAATTCGTTTTACTTGTAGAGTAGTTCGAATTGATAGAATAACTAACATTCGGAATTATCTAATGTTGGTGACACACTATAATTTACACTGGGTCTATACACAGCTCTAATACATTATCAATTTTCCACTTCAAGCTTTGAAATCCATCTTATGCTTATGTGTGAAATATAATCACCATCCTATTACTTTGATATATGTTTGTGAAAAATATTTGTTTTTGTTATTTCCATTAGAGAAGTATATTTTTAAATCAGTTGTCATTTTCTGCCACACTCTTGGTACCAGTATCTGCTGCACTTGAACTAGAAACATTAGCATTTAGCTCTATCCAGACGTAAAGTCGTCGAATATCGAACGGCGACCGCCGCCAAGAGAAAGTCGTTACAGAAACGCATGCAATAAATAATAATATACCAAGGCAGAAACAAACTTATGAGCATTATAACAAACTTTTAACGCGGTTGGAAGTAATTGTGTTGGATCGTAGTTCAGACAATTTATGTTTTTGTTTATAGACACTTGTTGCAATGCAATCATATAGCGTAGGACTAATTGATTCCCTTCAATGTTTCAATAAGTTAATAATTACTATTGTTGCCAGGTGTAACTATGTGCAATATTTGTTTTTCAGCTCTGGATTAATTACTTCCTAACCTCATATTAATCCCTAATCTAAAACTAAAAATTACTAGCTCTGGATTTGTGTTTTGCAATTTGTGTATTAATTATTCATTCCTTGGTGGGTTATTTGAGGAATGGGTTGGTAAAACACAATACTGTATTGTTTATAATGACAGCAAGTTTAATTTATGGCCAATAATTCATTAATCATTGGATTAAGCAAGTTTCATATTAAATCTAGTGGAAAATCTCTAATGAAAAATCTTGTTAATGTTTTAAAGTGGATTGGAATTTTGAACGATTTTAAACCATCTTAATGCTGTTAGTCTAGTGAAGAATATATTGTATGAACCTAACCATATTTCTTAGCATTTAGAATGATTCTAATTTGTTAGTAGTCGGCTTACATAATTTATGCAAAGCCAATTTTTACGGTTTCACTTTCATTAAACTCTTCTTTCAATAATATGAGTAGAAGATGCGTGAAACGAAATCAAAGCTGGAATCCAAAAGAATTAAAGAGTACAGTTTGGGTTTTTGACTTTTTAATTGAACTAAGAAATTAACTTTAAATTAATTAAATTTACCGCAATATTAATAATTTATATTATGTTATTGTAAGTTACTATGGTACCATGTCCTATGACAACACCAGGTACCACCCCAATACCCAACTTGTTTCAATTAATAAATTTGAACTACTATGTTTGTAATTGGCTATTAATTTGTCAATTATAATGGGAAATCCATCGTTAAAAGTAACTCAGCACATTTCACAATTTTACACGTTGTTGCTGAGCTCAGTAATGTGACAACTAGAAGATTACCACAAGGCAATACAATGGGCAATAAAAAAATGATGTGAGCAGGACTACGAAGGAATCGTAAATGTAAGAAATGCAATCAAAATGACATCAGGCGGGAAAGCAAATGATACACGGGAATGGAGAATATATACATTGTTGATTTAATTTAACAAGTATAGCTTAAAGATTTATAGATAAAGATTTATATACGAAAAGACTAGATTATTTATTATAAAGCTAGTTGATTTAGATTTGTGTTGCTTCCACTTTAACAACAATTCGAGGTAATACATTACAAGTTTTGCATTTTTGGGAACCGTTTGGATAGCACAGTTGGGAACGTACGCCGAGATGGCAGATTATGGGTACGAATCCAGCCAACACCTTCGTTGAAAGCGTTGTGGTTAAAACCGAAACGAGGTTTGGATCTTTCCAAGCAAACGGTCCAGGTGGTCACTGGTAGGAACGAAGGTGGGAGTTGGTTGACGGTGTTGGTCTATGGCTGGCTTGAGTAACAGTGCGCTCACAAGCACCCACCGTAAAACCATACTAGAGGGATAAAAATAATGATGACGATGATATTCATTACGGATATCTATCTTCTGATATGGCTTAGCAAGGAATTGATTTCACATTTGGCATTACAACGATTTCTAACTAATAATATCTGTTGACAGAAGTCTAGTGGTAAAATTTTGTTTTGCACAATACAATTTATATTGTTCTGGAATAAGGTAAAGAGAATGTATATTATGATTAATTTTTGGTAGAAAAAGTAAAAATGTAATACATTAATTTCCTTTATCGTCAAATTTCAAGACATCCAGAGTCATTTGTATATTTGCTCAACTTTGAAAATTAATTGTGTTATATCTGTACTTATTATTTCATCAACTTCAATAATTTGTTATGGCAGTAAAGGCCAGATAAAGGTCAGGTAACTTATATCAAGATTATAATCTGGCAATATTTCATTTATGAGAATTTTAGTAATAAAATCTAAAATACCAACAAAAACTGGTTTGTTATTGGTGTTTGATACTGTAAAACAATAGAGTTTTTATTGAAAATGTTATGACTTTGTTCTGCAAATATTTTCTGCTTATACTTTTCAATCACTATATTTTTATACCAATACATATAAAATAGGTACTAGAAATATAAGTTATCAATTTACAAATTTGTTATTGATCCAGTAAATATTGTTGTATATAACTATTAAATAAAAATCAAAATCATTGATCGTATCTATTGATTATGCACTATCTATTCTGTTTCAATCTTGGAATAATAACTTCTTAAGTATACTTGAAGCAAATGCCTCTTACATATTAAGAAATCATGAAAAAACTAAACTGCAAACACTAAAACGCCGCCAGCGGCAATTTGGCAAAGCCTCCAATTCTCAAACGCCCAATTCAAAAACTAGTTCGCTTTGATTAGTCTTGACGCTTACAGAATTTATGTAATCGATAACTACACCACATGCTATTGCGTCCATTCGATTACGTATCTGTTTGTACGTTGTGTGTGGATTTTTTGCTGAATTGGTAGTGAGTTACGACCGTTCGCTACTACGTTGTTGGTATCGCCATATTTGTTGCAAACTGGTGCCAGTGACTCACACATTTAACGAATACACTTGAACCAGAGGACAACATGGACGTATTGTGTTTTAATGCGTTGAGTTGGACTTGATTTTGTTGGTAATTGGAACGATGTTGAATAAGATACAGAGAAGAAAGATTATGTTAGAGATAGGTGGGGCCGGACCTGCTTTCATAGTTCTTCTAGCTCTAGTTTTCTATCCAGTGAGAGATTAGTGGGGTTTGTAATGATTTTTTTAGTATAAATACTGAGAAGCTCTTGGAGCATGGCATATTCGGTTCAGAATACATTCAATCAACAACATTAAAATGGCTTACAAGGTAATATTTTATTAAATTGTATTAATACAATTAGTTCAATAAATACCAGATACTTGGTAACCGAAATTACCGAAACCTTTTATTTGAGTTTTGTAATTGTAACTTTTTCTTTTAGTTTGTTATTTTCTTTGCCGCTTTGGCCGCTGTTAACGCCGGTGGTATCGCCCCAGTTGCTTACTCTGCTGGACTTGCGTCTCCATTGGCTTACTCTGCTGGTATCCACGCCGCCCCAGTTGCTGCCTATTCTGCTGGTTACGCCCATGCTGCACCAGTAGCTGCTTACTCCAGCTACGCTGCTCCAGTCGTTGCCAAGACCGCTTACGCCGCTGCGCCAGTTGCTGCCTACTCTGGATACGCCCATGCTGCTCCAGTCGCCACCTATGCTGCTGCCCCAGTCATCGCCAAAACCGCCTACGCTGCTCCCGTAGCTGCCTATTCCACTGGATACGCTCACGCTGCTCCAGTCGCCACTTATGCTGCTGCCCCAGTTATCGCTAAGGCCGCTTACGCTGCCCCAGTTGCTACTTACTCTTCCCCATTGGCTTACTCCGCCCCAGTTGTTGCTAAAAGTATTGTCCCAGCTGTTTCCTCTTACTCCACCGTCACCAAGAGTGTTGCTGCCCCGGTTGCCTACTCTGGCTACGCCCACCACGCCCCAATCGCCGCCTACGCAGCTGCCCCTGTTGTGGCTAAGGCTGCCTACGCGGCTCCAGTTGCTACCTATTCTGCTGGTTATGCTCATGCTGCTCCAGTTGCCGCCTACTCTGCAGGTTATGCTCATGCTGCTCCAGTCGCCACCTATGCTGCAGCCCCAGCTGTTGGTTACGCCCACCACTACTGAATAATTTAAAATAGGCAATACATTTTACACCGACACGAAAACAACACAAGCCATAGTATCTTTGACTGTTAAAGGATCACATTTGAAAGGACATGGTGTACATTTTCGCAAACACAATATCGCAATATGAATAATTTATTTATTTAACAATAATATTGTATATTATTCTTGTTATAATTGTATATAATACCGAAATGGAAACACACAACTATAAAACACAAAGCAAAATAAAAACATAATTCTTTAAAAGATGAAGTTTTTTTGTTGACTTAAGTCACTTCTCAAAATCCAATAGATTTCTTTTAAATCTTTGTTAAGAAGATAACTTCATAACAACTTATCTTATTTGAAATTAGGAAAACCAAAGTCATTATCATTTTACACAAGCTTCAAGTTTGAAATTGAGTTTGGGTTTGATGAAGTGAGGAAGTTTTCAGCAATGGTTGTTGTTACGTAACACTAATAGTCATAAAATAAGCTTTATCCTGTTAGCCAAGATTTAGTACTTCCAACTTCTAAAAGTGACAAAGTTTAAAAGTATTTTATTTATTATAATTGGAGTTGTGTGTTATTAATGGCATTTTTCCTCTCAATGAATTCAAAAAATATTTAAACAAAACTACTTGAGAAGATGAATATGATAGGAAAATATGACTTTTAGTAAATAATGAAATTGAAACTTTATGATGCCGTGTTTAAGGATAATTACAGCACTATCAAACTTAAATTAATTGGTCTCGTTCATTAAAGTGAAGTTTAACAACTTCAGAGTTCTAAGGAGTAAGTCCTGGAGTAAGTGTAAGAGTACGTAATGAGGATTAATAAGTTGTAATTGATTGCAATCATTAATAATCTATTGTATTTATCTATTATTTTAATTATAACAATTAATAATGTGATATGAGGTGATTATTATTGAATTATGATGAAAGTGATTTCACTGGAATACGAATAGTTCGGTCAAATTATAAGACTTTTAGTTTTTTGTTTGTTGTTATTTATATTTGCAGTTTATAAATTTCTGTATACCATTATTGTATACAGAAACATATAAAATAAATATCAGATAATTATTTACATTTGTGAGATTCAAATGGTATTTATTATTAAACACCTTAGTCAGTGTTTACCATCCGTAGTTGGTGGCGTAGCCTAAAGACGGGGAAGAGTAGGAGACATGAGCGACTGGGGCGGCAATGGCGGCCTTAGCGACAACAGGGGCAGCAGCATAAGTGGCGACTGGGGCGGCATGGGCATAGGTTGCAACTGGGGCAGCGTAGGCCTTAGCGATGACTGGAGCAGCAGCGTAGTGAGCGACTGGGGCTGCGTAAGCAACTGGGGCAGCAACACTCTTGGTCACGGTGGAGTGAGAGTAAGAAGAAGCGACTGGGGCAGCAATGGTCTTAGCCACAACTGGGGCAGCAGCGTAATGGGCAACTGGGGCAGCAGCGTAGGTGGCGACTGGGGCGGCGTAGGTTTTAGCGACAACTGGTGCAGCAGCGTAGTGGGCAACTGGAGCAGCAGCATAGGTAGTGACTGGGGCGGCGTAGGTTTTAGCCACCACTGGGGCAGCAGCGTAATGGGCAACTGGGGCAGCAGCGTAGGTGGCGACTGGGGCGGCGTAGGTTTTAGCTACAACTGGTGCAGCAGCGTAGTGGGCAACTGGGGCAGCATAAGCAACAGGAGTGGCAACGCTCTTGGTAACAGTGGAATGTGAGTACGAAGAAGCAACTGGAGCAGCGATGGTCTTAGCCACAACTGGGGCGGCATGGGCATAGGTGGCAACTGGGGCGGCATGGGCATAAGTAGCGACTGGAGCAGCGTAGGCAGCGACTGGAGCGGCGATGGTCTTGGCAACGACTGGGGTGTGGATTGCGCTTGAGTGGGTGTAAGACACAGCTGGGGCGGCGCTGTAGGTCACTGCTGGAGCAGCGTGGGCGTAGGCTACTGGGGCAGCATGGGCGTATTCAGCAGAGTAGGCAACTGGTGCGACAAGATTGCCAGCTTGAGCGACAGCCAAGGCAGCGGCGAGGACGATAAGCTAAAGGAGAAAAATTAATTTAATCCCAACTGACTTACACATCCAAGAATGTCAGCCCAAGAATTTACCTTGAATGCCATTTTTGATGGTATATTTACTTTATGAGATTCAAAGTGAATATGCTCTTGGATCTCTTCACCAAGGTATTTATACTCAGAAGTCTGCTAAAAAGTGGGGTCTCCTTCACAAGGTAGTCAATTTCAAAGTCAATAACCAGTTCTAAAAAATCCTACAAGCTCACAATCGCACGCATTTGCACATTACTGAGCCACTTCCACTTTTACTTATGGAGACCACCAGTATCCAGGGTCTTCGCATGACATTTGAAACTGACACCAAAACGAAAATGAAACTAAAAGTGAACCAAGTTCATCTGTCTCACTTACTTTATAATTAATCATGCTCAATTAGATTGAGCTTAATATTGCCATTAATCACCACATAATTGAGAGTATTTACCAAGAAATGTTATTATTAATAGATATCTTATTAATGTTACACTAGTTCTTGTATTTCCAACTCACATTCGATTAATAAGAAGTAGTAAGAAACTAGGTTAATACATTTGTTTGATATTATCACAAAAAGGCTCGAAATTAAACATCGCTAATATTCGAATCAAAACAATTCGGTTAAAATGAGCGGAATTTAAATGCATTGAGTTTACAATTGGTCCAGTTCAATTTGAGTTTATTTTTACCGCACAGTCTTAGTTTGAGCGGAAACCACCAAGTCAATTAACTAAATTATCTGAACAGAATTGGAAAACAATGCATTTTCATGCAAATCACAACAAATTATCGTAAATTGTGTAAGTATAAAACAACCAAATATGGCCAGATGTAAATCTAGAACTGTTTTCTGTTCTTTGTTTTAAAGCACTCAGTATATAAATAATGAATCAACATTTACATATTTTAATCTCCGAAATACACTTCCTACCTGAATAATTTAAAAGCAATTAAAGCATGAATATATAAATGAGTATTAAATTATATTTAAGTAAATTAAAAAGGAACTATTTGTATTCAAATCCATAAACCGCAGCGCCCTCTATGATACACTTTTGAATTTTACGGAAGCTCAAGTATACAGAATATTCACAACATTCACTAGAAATTAATTAGCTATCAATTAAAATGATGTTGATTACTTATTTAGTAAATAGTTTTATTGAATAATGTATAGATATATCTATTCATCATAGTAAAATTGTAAGAATATTAGAAAGAAATTTCATTAAATATTTCTTTATGTCTTGCTAAATGTTGAATGTGATGGATTACGTCAACAGTTACATGTTGAATTAAACGAAGGAAAATAGAGTGGCTGATTTAAAGAGTGAAAAGAAGTCTAAAATGTTTTAAATTGCACTGCGTTAAATTGACATTCAACATTATGATATTAGAGTGTTGTAAGTAGATGCGACCTAATATGGTCGTTGAAGGATTGGACTGTTGTTTCTTATTACCATTGTTAAATAGTCATGTGTAAAAAGTGAGTGAGATACACGCCTACATTATGGTTATTACACTCAGCGACTAGTAATTTGACGGTGGCATATTTGAAAAAACAATTGGATTGGAAATAATTAGGTTCTTAGATGTTTTTTTTTGATAGCACATACAAGAAACAAAAAAAAATTTATCTTGGGTATAAGCAAATAGTACAGGACATTTCCACCAATAGAAAATCTAATTGAATGGATTTTTTTTGTCTAATATTACTAAATACAGTATAATAATGAAACTGACATTTATATACATCGCGGACTAAGTAAAGCATAAATAACCTAATTTGATGCCATTAATTTAACCATTAATCCTTAAAATCTGTAACTTAATTTTAAATCACTGCACCCACGAGATGGCAGCACTTGTGGTTAAAAGTTCAAAATAAAGGATTTGATTGTAGAA
>JAODGC010003085.1:10973-27464 GCA_027574925.1 Ecitoglossa quadriceps | reverse complement strand
CATACGCCCAGTCCAGCATTATCCAAGTCCCAGTGGTTGCCAAGACCACATTGCACCTGGCGTCGCTAAAACCATCGCTGCTCCAATTGCTTTCTCTTACTTTCACTTCACTGTAACCAAAAACATTGCTACCCCAGCTGCTTACACTGGCCCAGTCGGTCACTGCGCTGTTACTCCAGTTGTTGCCTAAAATTGCACCGCTCCAATCTCAACCTAAACCCATGCCGTCCCAGTTACTTATTATGTTGATGACCAAGTCGTCCCTAAGACCACGATTAATGCCCTAGTCACATATGTCTCCTAGTCTTTCCCATCTTTGGGGTATGCCATTAACGACGGATTGTAAACCCCAACCCTATCCCTAAAATGTCTTGATATTTAATTTCTATATTTTTCCATCCAGCATATTACTTTTTATTTATAATTTATAATAAGTAAATATGCCAAAATAAAAACACTAGAAAGCTAAGAAGAAGATTTTTCAACCACCTCCAGAGGTAAACAACCAGAAAGTAAAAATATTGAGTGTAATCTTGTTTAAACTTGCCTGAATCATACTAAAGTCTAAATTAAATTGAAAATTTATTTAATTAGCTTTTACAGCATCAAAGTTATATTAATTCCTCATATACTTTCTTATCAAACTAAATAACCTCTGTGAACTTACGCAACTCATAAAACTTCCAACTTTACTTAATGAACCATGTGTGCAACATGTCTTTATATTTTCTGCTACTATACCTCAAAGATTGCCATGTGTTGTATGATTAAACGACTTTGTATGCTTCCAACTAAGAGTACAGTGCACATGTTACTTTGTAATTTATTTCTAATTGCACTATAATCGTATCTTTCCTCAACTTTCTCTGTACTCTAAGTAAACCCACCCTATATGTGAGAAACTCTGCAGCTAAATTAAACACCCTGTGTTAACATTACATTGATGCTGTGGTGCACGTTAATTACATCGTTGGTTCTAGCAAGCTGCCGCCGTCGGCGAGTGTGTTTGCGCTCTGTGGTTAACTCTAAGGGTGGTTCCGGCACGTTACAATTTTCCTGCCTCCTTACATGTGCTTACAACATCACTACGTACCTTTGCGTTTGGAATTTGATGATTTACGCGTGTATTACACATGGTGTCTGGAATGTAGTATATTGCTGGCGGCTGGCATATTGGCAAATACGTAGGTAAGTCTGTGTTGATTATTAGCATGTACACTAGCCGCATGCTGGGATGTCATGATGAACCTGAACATTGGAAGTGGATGAAGTGATGTTTGCTTTGAACTTTGGGTTGGATGTGGACAAGCTATGATGGTAATTTTGTTATTTCTAGGTTTTACTCTGTTGGTGAATGTTGGAAAGCAACTCAATTCATGTGTTTGGCTGGAATGAGTAAACATTTTATGGTGGATGTCAAGGGATAGAATGTATGAAGTGTTTGGAAATAAATAATTAGGTTCTTGTAAAGCAAAATATATCACTTAACTTGGTTCAGCACACATTATTGAGACAGGAATAGTTTTAATTGATTTTGAGTTCTACGACATACTGGTATAAATTTATTTGAATGTCATGAGCATGTGAAAGTGCTAAATATTTTTTACAAAATTTGACTTTGTAAAGTAGCTAAGTGTTCTTGAAAACAGTCACAAGTCATACGCCCCACCATCCATACTACTTCTAGTTCAACACAGTATAAATACAACGGCGAAGAAATCCAAAATCATATTCACATTGAATCTCATCAAGTAAAATACCATCAAAAATGGCATTCAAGGTAAAATCTTAGGCTGACAAATAGATTTGTAAGTGAGTTGTGATTAAATTTATTGCTCCTCTTTAGCTTATTGTACTCGCCACTGCTTTGGCCGTCGCTCAAGCTGGTAACCTAGTTGCTCCAGTTGCCTACTCTGCTGGATATGCCCACGCTGCTCCGGCCGTGGCTTACAGCGCCGCCCCAGCTGTATCTTATGCCCATTCCAGCGCAATCCATACCCCAGTCGTTGCCAAGACCATCGCTGCTCCAGTCGCTGCCTACGCTGCTCCAGTCGCCACTTATGCCCATGCCGCCCCAGTCGCCACCTATGCCCATGCCGTCCCAGTTGCCCACTACGCTGCAGCCCCAGTTGTGGCTAAGACCATCGCTGCCCCAGTCGCTTCCTCTTACTCTCACTCCACCGTAACTAAGAGTGTTGCTACCCCAGTTGCCTATGCTGCTCCAGTCGCTCACTACGCCGCTGCCCCAGTCGTCGCTAAGGCCTACGCTGCCCCAGTTGCAACCTATGCCCATACTGCCCCAGTCGCCACTTATGCTACTGCACCTGTCGTTGCTAAGGCCGCCATCGCAGCCCCAGTCGCTCATGTATCCTACGCTTCCCCATCTTTGAGCTACTACTGATGGTAAACACTAACTGCGATTTAAAATAATGATTGCCACTTGTAAATATTATTATACTCGACGCTAAACCTGTTGGTTTGTATCTACTTGATTCACACGAGAAAAATAAGCAAATTGTGGAATATTTATTAAAATTATTACACTTTATAGCAATCAAATTATTTCCTATTTTCCTATCCTATGTCACTATAAAATCATTTTACTTGATGGTTCAGCTAAGCACAAAGTTTGATACTCTGATATTGCATGCAAATGTTCTCATTTATTCAACCTCCATCTCAAAAATTTCCAATTCCGACAATAAGTCTTCCTTAGTCACCACTTACCCACTAACTCCACTAGCTGTGTCCACCATGTGTGCCGTAAATAAGCCTTAAACCAAGCTACTACCATAATTCTTCACAGCTTAACCGATAATAGTCCCCAATCAGAGTCTATTATCTGCTACTATAAATAAATAGGATAAACATAATTATAGAATCTCTAACAAAACACATTGGCAATTTCACAACCTAGCAAATAGCAAACAGCAATTTTACGCCACCGTTGGGTGAGGGTAATAATAAGATGCCAAACACACAACCAAGTCTTTATATGGGAGAATTGAGAAAGATTAAGTGAGAAATACCAGTGTTGCCAACTGTTGCACGTTGAGTGCTCTTCAACAAGGCATACAAATTGTTATAATTTGAGAACTTACAAATTCATACATACCAGACTGAATTGAACAAAATTTTCTTAAATTTCATAACAGTATCCTTTGATATCATGAA
Source organism: Ecitoglossa quadriceps (assembly GCA_027574925.1). Taxonomy (NCBI): domain Eukaryota; kingdom Metazoa; phylum Arthropoda; class Insecta; order Coleoptera; family Staphylinidae; genus Ecitoglossa; species Ecitoglossa quadriceps. The sequence continues at coordinate 24,290 of JAODGC010003085.1, read as the reverse complement.
CTTCTTGACTTTTCCTTGGAAATGCATTTGGATTGAAATTAAAGTGCACTACGTCTTCCTTGGAACAACATGCTTAGATAAGATGAGATGCAAATGTATCACAATGCAAGAAAGCATCAGCTCCCGACATTTGGGTGTTTATCGTCCCAGTGCGCACTTTGTTACAGTCTGGTGTCACCTCCACTCCAGCGGAAATAAAGTTTTATTACCTGTCTGGGAGCAGTGCCAAGTTTACTCAAACGTTAAATGATCTAAGAAGGGGTAAAGCATTCATTGTAGCAAAAGTAAGTACAACTTTGTAAGAAAGTCACATGTTTAATGAAAGATGATTACCTGTCAAAAGTGAAATACATTGCAATACTGTTGTGGATACACTATTAAAAAAATGTAATTATTGCATTTTTTTTATTGCAATTTTTATCTCTTTGCGCTTTGATTGAATTTCTCTTATCCTTAAAGCAAGATGAGCAGGTCCTCAATGTGATGACGTATTTTATCAGCCTCACTCAAGCGTACTTCTTCGTCCTCCAGGAACGAACGTGGAGTATGTCGATATTTAAAGCTAGAATATTCAATTCCATTCGGTAAAAAACTCCCACACATTCTTCTAACAAAATACCAAAAAAGGAAAATAAATACAAATATCTAAGAGTGCTTCAGAGCTTAATTCGTAATGACAATGTCAGTTATTAATGAAAATCATATACACTGATTAATTTTTATTATCATCCTCATAGAAGATCTCTCTAAATTAAGTGAGCTTCGTTTTGATTAAAATGCGTCGAAGAAATAGAGTTGCCCCAGTCTCCAAGAAGCGTAAAGCAAAATTAAATGAACTCCGACGTGATATTGACATAGACGATCATATTATTAACTTGGACGAATTAGAAATGCGTTATCACACTAGCATTACCAATGGTCTTACTACGGATCAGGCAATTGGACAGATAAGAATCTATGGAACTAATACATTGCATCTTCAACCAAGTCGTACAAAGTGTTCCATTTTCATGACGCATATGTTTACTGGTATGGCCATTCTGATTTGGATAGGGGCCATTTTAAGCTTTGTGGGGCATTTTCTAGCTGCAGCTACCAGTGATAAAATAGAATACGATCAGCTCTACTTGGGTAAATTGAATCTACAACATAGACTCCCTCATCTCTAGAACGTTGCATTCGTTTATTTTTATTTATTTATTATTATTATAGGAATTGTCTTGGTAACTATCAACCTCATCACTGGCTTCTATGGCTATTATCAAGAAGCGGCCAATTATAAAATGATGGATGCTTTCACAAAACTTGTTCCTAAAGTGGCCGTCGTTACTAGAGATGGCCTCCCACATATTATATCCGCCGAAAATCTAGTCCCAGGTGACCTGGTGGAGATTAAAAGAGGTGATCATGTCCCAGCTGATATTCGAATCATCTGGGCAAATGATTTCTACGTGGATAATTCTAGTATAACAGGTGAATCTGCAGCACAAGAACGTAATGTAGAATGCACTAATTATAACCCTTTGGAAACGGAAAATTTAGCTTTCTTTGGAACCAATGCAGTTGAGGGTGTTGCAAAAGGAATAGTAATCCAAACAGGTGACAGGACGCTCATGGGACATATTGCTGGACTTACAGCTGGTTTACAACCTTTGGATAGCCCTATCAAAAAAGAATTGCAAAGATTCATGCTAATTATCACAATTATTTCCTTGACCGTTAGTACGATAGTGTTTGTTTATGCTATTGTGATAAATGAAGGGTTCATCACTGCGTTTTTATATTTTGTTGGTATTACAGTAGCTCAGATACCAGAAGGCCTTACTGTAACTTTGACAGCTTCATTGACCTTGACTGCGAAGAGAATGGCAAAGAAGAATTGCCTGGTAAAAACTCTGCATGCGGTTGAGACTTTAGGACAGACGTCTGTAATTTGCTCAGATAAAACTGGCACTTTGACTCAGAATAACATGACTGTGTCACATTTGTTTTATGATGGAGCTATTGTAAGTGCTTTTTCTATAATAGATTCAGATAATATTACTGGTGGTTCTAAACCTCAGAGTCCACATTTTGAAAAATTAAAGAGAGCAGGAGTACTTTGTTCCCGAGCAGAGTTTATGGAAACAGAGCCAACTCCTATTCATCTCCGAGAATGTACCGGGGATGCTTCAGAGGTTGCTGTTTTAAAGTTTATGGCAACTCAAGTTGATGTAATGGCTTTTCGTCAAGATCATGCTAAAATATTCGAAATTCCATTCAATTCTACAAATAAATACCAAGTGTCTGTTCACATTCAACCCAACTCAGATAAACTCCTCTTAGTGATGAAAGGGGCATACGAAATGGTCATCAATAAATGTAGTACTATTATGCGGATTATGCAAGATATAACATTAACACCTGAGGAGAAACTTGCTCTGGATAAAGTAAACAATCAGCTTGGAGCTTTAGGAGAAAGAGTATTAGCTTTTGCAGATTGTGTCCTACCTTCAAAGTACCACTTTAAGTATAACTTCTCTAATGATAAAGACATCCCACCTAATACTCTGCGTTTAGTTGGTTTAATATCTTTGATTGACCCACCAAAGGTAGGTGTTTTTGAAGCAGTTCTAAAGTGTAAATCAGCTGGAATAAAGGTCATTATGGTAACTGGAGATCATCCAATTACAGCAATGTCAGTTGCTAAGAAAGTAGGAATTATTTCACCAGAAAATGAAACTATTTATGATATTGCTTTAAGAAAGGACTGTCAACTTGACGATATCCCCACAGCTGAGCTATATGGACTCAAAGCAACTGTTATCAAAGGCGGTGAATTAGCTTCTTTGGATAACTACGAATTGGATACAGTATTAACCAACTTTTCAGAGATTGTGTTCTCTAGAACATCCCCACAGCAGAAGTTGCAAATCGTAGAGTCTTTCCAAAGGTGTGGGTATATTGTAGCTGTGACTGGTGATGGGGTAAATGATTCTCCAGCTTTGAAGAAAGCAGATACAGGGATTGCAATGGGTATTGGAGGGTCTGATGTATCCAAAGACGCAGCTGATATAATCCTAATGGATGATAACTTTGCTACAATTGTAGCTGGTATTCAAGAAGGTCGATTAATTTATGACAACCTTAAAAAATCAATCGCCTATATCTTCACGTCAAATGTACCTGAAGTAGTACCGTTCCTTCTCATGATTGTTTTAGGGATGCCAATGACTATAACCATAATAGCCGTGCTAATAATTGATGTAGGTACTGATCTCCTACCAGGAATATCGTTGGCTTATGAAGAAGCTGAATCTGATATCATGAACCGACCACCAAGGGACAGGAAAAATGAGAATCTGGTCAATCGACAATTGTTATATTTTGTCTTTTTGAATATTGGAGTCATTCAAACGTTAGCTGGACTCTCGTGTTATTTTTACATCATGGCCTTGTACGGTTTCCACCCAGACAGATTGATAGGGATTAATAGTGACTGGCATTCGGATACTGATGATATCATCGATTCTTTGGGCGGGGAGTGGACTAAGTATAAAAGGGATCGATTACATCGAACTGCATCCACTGCATATTTTCTTGCTATTGTCATTACTCAAATAGCAGATGGAATCATTTGCAAGACGAGGAGGTTGTCGATCTTCCAGCATGGGTGTGGGAACATAGTGATGATTTATGGGATTATTCTGGAGGTGTGTATTTCGGCCATTGTGGTGTATACACCATATTTGAATCGGGTGTTGCAGTTTGAAGCAGTTCCTTTGTATTTGCTATGGCCTGCATTGCCATATGCACTGATTATTTTTGCTTTCGATGAAGGAAGAAAGTATTTTATTAGGAAGTTTCCCACAGGATTTGCATCTAGGACAATGTATTTTTAATATCATCTTCATTAGTTGAAGGCTGTTTAACTGTTATTGTTGTTGTTAATAACAACACATGGTATTTTTGTATTTTCTAAGCCACCAAATATTTTTAGAACGGGAATGAATCAATTTTTCCAAGAAATATTTCATGCTTGTGTTATTTCATATTTTCGTTGCTTCTTTGTCCTTAAGTCTATGGTTTTTTACATTTTTCAGAACATGAAAAGTATTCTACTTACATGTGACTCCCTTCTCTAGGTCCTCGTAGTATCCACAGAGGGCAAGCTGTTGTATGACAGAGTTGGGAAGTTTGCACAGCTGCTCCACGCGACGCAGTCGTGCTGAAATCAACTCGACATCTTTGACGTTTCTGTCGCAAGGTCTGAAAGCAAAATATACATTACACATAACCTAACTTCAAAGACAAATACTGGATGCATCTCCAATAATCTAAGCGAGAGCAAATAGAAAAGAAGTTAGTGCTCATAAATAAAATACAAATTTGGTTACAAAAGTAGCATGAAACTGCAGTTCAAGGCACACAGTGAATAATGTAGTGCCCCGGAGTAGAAAAGATAAACATTTGGAACATGAAACAGGTTTTTGTTTTAGTTCTTGATTTGATACGTGTGGGAATGCGCATTGAGTTGAGGCTTAGATCAAGTTTCAACATTTAGTTGATGTGGTTGTAATTGAATTCACCGAAAGCATAGTGGGTACGCAAATTGTATTTTGCGCGATGAAAGATTTAAGCTTTGGGGCTTTAAAGCTCCATGGAGAGATTGCCGATACGCCAAAAGTGGAAGGGAATTGAAACCGAAGTGCATGTTGAAATGCAGAATTAAGGCAGCACACACTAAATACTCAATTGCTAGATAATAAAATTGTTTCTAGGAGAAAAAAGATGAGCAATTCTATTAAAACACATCAATAGGATCCAAGTTTTCTTGTCCAAGAGATCAGCTCTTGGCTGATGCTTTAAAGGTTCCAGTCTGACCTATAAAAATCGAGGATTATCGTTGAACTTCTTCACTCTTGGAAAAAAATAGATGCATCAGCAACTTTCCTCGGAATTTTCTGGTCTTACATCTGGAGTGTGCTTTTGATCCAAGATATTGGCATTAGGATTTGGCCTGCCTCTCACATCCTCTCATCTTGCCTCCAGTATTTCTCCATATCCTTGTTAAACCTCCAACCTCAACTTGCAGCATCCAGTTTGTACAGGTCTTCTTTTCCTGTCCTTTCGCTCTCCTTTTCTCCTAAGTGATACGAACATCTTGTCTTTATCTCTTCCCCGCTTCTTTTTTTCTCTGTGTCATCACCTCTTCCCGCATCCAACAAGGTCCTTCGATTTTTTCCTTATTCCTTTATTCCAATAAATATAGATTTTGGTCCTTCTGGTGGAATGTAGTAAAAGTGCATGAAGAGATCGGGCTTAGTATTTCACTTTATTCCGCAATTTACTCTTCTTTAGCCAGAAATGCCATGTGCAACTAGTCAATACGAATATAAAAGAATAAATCAATATAATGCCAATAAGATGAATGCAAAGAGATTGGGATGCTTGTTGAATATCTAGTAGGCCTTGGAATTCTAAGTTGTCCAAAGCATGAAGAGCAAAGAATGTCATTTGCTTGTTTTCAAGTGACCAGTGTTTTATGAATCTTTATTACTCCCAGTACTCTTCACTAAATATTTAATTATACCTTTCTATTAGTTAATTTTCAGTTGGATATTGAAGTGTTAGAAGTTGTAGTGACATGTTCAATTGCAATCGCTTGCATAAATATTTATAGTTCTCAAAGAGGTCCTTACGTTGCTGAGGTGCAATTAGTATATTCATGTATTTAAATTATCTAGCTCTCAGCAGTGGAGGTTCGAGGGGTAATAAATCCGATTTGCGAACCGCAAGAGTGACGCAATTAAAATGAAAAATTAACATTTTTACCGGTGGGATTCTGGAATCTTGGGCTCATTTTTGCTTTTAACTGGAGGCTTGATGTTTGCACAGCTTCTAGTGAATTGGATTTAATAGGATTTCAGTTTTAATGATTCCAGCTACTTCGGTATTTTTCAAATTGAGTTATATTATTTTCTCAGATTTCTGTAAAACAGAACGGTCACGAATGATATAGACCTGACTTAGATTATCTTGATTTCGTCTAACTCCCATAGTTGACTATATTTCATCTTTGTCTGTATCATGCTGCGTTAGCATTTCTACAGAAGACATTTTCATTTCATACAATTAATACTTAACAACAAAGATGCAATTACATTTGGATTAAAGTAATTTAAATCTGATTTCTCAGAATAGATTTCACATGCGATGTCATAGTAAAGAGAAATTGCATCTAAGCAGAAGAGCACTGAGCAAATCACAATAAAAGCAGCACAAATCTCTACTCACGCAGCCAGCAGGAAAACAAGTGAAAATCTACGCTTCCACAGAAACATCGACACATCCCGCAACTTGCAAATAATGCTGACAAAACAAAACGGTTGGAATTGTAAGGAAACCAACACGCTATCTCTTCATGATGTACAAAAGAAAAACTGGAAAACAAGTGAATTGTTTCAAAAACAGGCCTTATTCCATGAAATACAAAATATTAACATTACCTTAACCTAAGATATATGCTATCTAAAGAGAAAAGTCCTCAGTATTAAATATAAATCTGAATTAAATTGTAGGTTAATCCAAGTATCCTCAACATGTTTAATTATGAATGAATTTCTCTTGGAAAGATTGCAATATCACTCTGGTAACATGATATAATTTGGCTTTGGATGCACATCAGGCTCTTGACTGACTGAGCTCATCTGAACGTGTAGAGACTTGCCGGACGTTTAAATATTTAGAGCGCCCCATTTTCCTGGAGTACGCACTCCACTGTCAATGCCCGCGGCTGCGGGTGTTGGGAAATGCGCGCACGCATACCCACATTTCCACGCAGTCGTTATGAGTCATGGAAAATGCGCCAAGTATGCATAATTCATGAGGCCTTGCGGCAATTTAAGTGAGTGATACATTTTTTTATTATTTCAGAATTAATGCTGGCGTTTTTTATTTCATCAACCGTATTGAAATAATTAACGATATTTGTACTTGCAATGGATGCAAATTATAATTATACAGAATAGCGCAAGTTTTAATTATTAATACACATGACGAGCTTGATAATGCTAGCGGTGTTCTTTTGTGGGAAAAGTGCAAACACAAGCAAAAGTGTTTGCACTTCACTGCATTATCGAATATCTGACACAAATCATAAATCACGAAACATGCAAAGCACAAAAGCTTAAAATGTATTGTGATGCAAAGCTCCTTTCGCATTCCTGATGCAAAAACATTTCGGGAAAGAGCTGTGAGGAAATTAGAAGCAAAAGAAAAAAGAAACTGGATTTACAAGGCTTGAGATATTGTATGAAAAGTGTTGCACTAGTTTATGGTTACAACATTAAGTATGCAACCACATGTACACTTAATGAAACTTCATTATTTCCAGCGAAAAGAAATTAACTTATACAACATAAAAAATTCCCAAGTGAGCTTTTCGCTCAATGATAGACAATGTAAAATATAAAATACTATACAATCTCATTATTTGTCATTGTAGAAAATATACGAAAATGTATGATAAAATATAGGCAACCAACAATACACACTTCAATATTTTTAATATCCCTCATATTTATTCATATTATGGTCCCTGTCACGAAATACCCTGTAACTTTTGATTATTATCATGGTGCGGCATTTACCTTAATACCACCACCGCCGTTGTTGCCGCCGCCGTGGAGATAAAATGCGAAAGCGGTATTGACTCATAATACGAGTCAATACCACATGAGTTAGGAGTGTCATGTGAAGAATGCTTTGCAAGTTTATGATGTAAAAAAGCTATCCATTTATTGTCGCTACAAAAATGTCCTAGCATATCCTATTGCATTCTCCTTCTTTTCCTTACTTCCTCTGCCTATTTTAAATTAAAAATCAACAATTTTTATGAACCAACACATTCTTCACAATTTATATATAGAACACATTTGATATGAGTTAACATCCAATTCCTACAAGTCTTTAATTAATTGATTATCAAACCTCTCTAATTGTAATTACGATGTTTACATTCCAGCGTCTTCAGCTCTTTTCGGCGATGAGTACGTCGTAATTATACGATGCAAATTTCATAATTTTCACCTTGATTTCGCGCTGTTTTCCTGCTGTTCGTTAGACGAGTCCTGCAAGTAGTAACTGCTCGTTGCCCGCTGCGTAATTGTAGGTAATATGCACATTATGCTCCATTAGCAGGCGCTGCCATCCGCGCGGCCGCCCTCGGTTGCGTTTGGTACCGGCGGGTACCATGTGGCGGCGGTTCGATAATATACTCGACGCGCTTCATAAAGTAAATCCACTCAATTGGGACAAATCTGGGTGAAATATATGTCGTGTTAATTAATTTTGTGCCTGTATTCTTCAAATTTCAAATTTAATTTGAAATATTTGCGGCTAATAGTCAGAGTAACAAGTGCAAGAGAAAGATAAGTTCACATTTTTCTAGGAAATTCTATATGTGTATTCCAATTGTGAGGAAAAGCAGTGTAAAGTAAAAAAAGCATAACTATTTTACTACTTAAATGTATGCAACCAACTATACATTTTTTGTAATCATTTACAAATTATCATAGTTCAGAAACAATCTATACGCGATTCATAAATCAAAAATGCACATAAATTAAACCGAAAGTTTAATATTTTTTTGGGTCTTTATTAAATCTTCCAAAATTAATTTTTTTTTTCAATTCCCTTGAATTTATAGGTTGCTCATTTTGTGTTTTAATTTAATTCCTTAAATTAAATTCTTTACCCATATTTCATAATTGTATAAACTCCTAAGTAAATAGTTATGTAAAATATATTAGAAGCTTTAACGTATCATATTAATTAAACCAATTAAATCTTTATTTTTTCTAAATTATAGGAATAATAATTTTTGCCAAATTAATAATAATATTTTATACTATAATAATTATAAACTATTTTATTGCTATGATATCATGGAAATTTGTGCATTTGCGAAAGTTCCGTTCATTAGAATGAAAGAATCAAGTCAAAATACAATTTGCTTTCACAGAATTCTATCAAAATCAGCACAAATAAAAAAAATCGATAAAAACTTGGATTACACCAATTTTATATTTTAATATGTCGATAGAATTGCCTATTAGATAATACAATTGCTGTAATCTAATTCCAACTTAAACCTTAAATAACAATTTGAAGTAAATTTCCACAAATTTTTGACTTATTTGGAACCCACCAGGTCATTAGATAATAGGATCATGCATGGCTTGCAATTAATAATTCGTAAATTCACTAGTGTGCTAATAAATTGCGTTAATTAACGGGTAATCCTATCGAACAAGCCAAATCGGGAATTTTGCTGGTGGATCTAAACGATTAGAAGCAGTTAAAATGAAATATGGATCAGATGTGCCAATAAATTGATAACAGATTAATATTATTAATACATCACAAGTATACAACTCTCCCTTATATTACAAATCTCTAACCATTCTCAATCCTCTTGATATCTTTCTACAAAGTTTCCAGAATGCAAAGGACGAATCTATTGCTTCTACCTTAGTGATTTCGCTTGTTAAATCATCTTACTGACTGCCTTCTACTTTTCCTTTTTTTTTTTATTCCTAACATGGATTGTCTGCTGAATCTTTTCCATTTTGAGTGATTTTCCTACTTTGTTCTGCATCGCTTTGCACTACTTTGGAACTTTGAATTGTCGCTGTTGAAATACCTCGGAATACTCTTATGTACGGAGGGAATGTTTTATTTTTTTTTATGCCATGATGAGTTGACATGTCGATGCTATCAGTATTTGCAGATGTAAGCAAAGAATTGAAAGACATTGATAAAATGTCAATCCAATGACGCGTTTGAGAAGTTTCTATTTGGTTTGAAGAACAGTATAAGGATTTTGAGTCTAGACAATTTGTTTTTTCTATTTTATTCTGACAAATTCAGATAGATGCTAAAAATGGAAATTTGAATTTATTTGTAATAAATCAAAACATGGCTTTTTTATGATTTAAATGGCAATAAATTATAAGTGGATAAAAGGGCAGATTAAATATTGAGATCAGTAATTTCCACATTTTGTTGTTCAATTTCAATAAATTTTTTGCACAATTTTCGTATATGTAAATATAAATAAATTACTCATTTGATTCAAAATGTTCGAATATTTGTTCGATAAATAGTATCTTCTATAGTCTAAACCTGATTCTATAGACATTTAGTGACTATTTGACGTGGTTAATCATATATTGATTATTTCCTGAGAAGAGTAACTAGCAATAGATGTTGTTCATGCGGTGGTGGAGTGTCGACTGTCATACAGTTTCCAGGATTTGCAGCCATTAGACCTCGGTGGCTTTGTGGCGCTCGCGTCGAAGGCGCAAAGGTCGCAAATTATCGCGCGTCATCGTACATTTTGTGTAGTGGGCGGCAGATTCAAACAAACGACCATTATAATCTAAAATAATAATAATACTCACCACATTTACCATATTTTATTTATAGATACAAAAATTGTGTTTTTAACTATTTATAACTATGAATTTCATTGATTATTCATGTGTGTTTTTCTTATTTTGTAAGAAAAATGTAAATTGTTGGTAAATTTATTTAAACTTATAAGAATAATTTAAACAATAAATCATATTCACAAGAAGATTTATTAACAAAATTCCACAAATAAAGTAAATCAGCATTATTTTATTTTTGGTGATCAATGGTGATCATTTATTTTTATCGATAACCAAATTCTAATCTATTTTTTATCCTCCAACCTTAAAAATAAATTTCCTTCAAAAATACCTCATCCATATGTTAAACTTCCGTTACATTGTATTTTTCACAAATTTCTTAGTAAAGCTTTCCCTCTTAATAATTCTAATCTTTCCACCATCCGGCAAGGTACAATAATCCCTAGGACGCTTTCCAAACCGATCCACTTCTTCCACATCAGCTCCTAAACTAATAAAAGCGGTTACCAGAGGCCTGCAGAACTTGTCATAGGCAAAGTGTAAAGGAGTTCTGAAGTCTCTATTTGCTAATACCACTAAATTTTTGAGGTTAAGCTTCAACAATGTATAAAACACATCCATTTTCTTTTGCTCACACAAATTAGATGCAGCTAGTAGGTGAAGGATGTTATCACCAACATTACTTGTTTTATAAACGTTTAATTTTATTCTATCAATGAGAAAATCTTCTTTGGAAAGTGCTTCAGTTGAGTTGAATAGAATTTGACTTGGTTTAGCATGATTAATGAAGATTTCAATAATATCTGTGCGTCCATGTTGGACTGCTATGTGAAGAGGAGTATAGCCATCTTGGTCAGAGATATTAATGTTGGAACCTTTTTTAAGAAGAAGTTTGGTGATTTCGTTGTTGGGGCATTCTACAGAGAGATGAAGTGGAGTTCTATGTTCAGAGTCAACTGTAGTAGTTTTTAATGTTTTTAGGAGGATTTTAGTTATTATTTGGTTATTTAATTTGATACTTTTATGAAGCAAACTTCCTTGTTTAGCAGAACATAACCTTGTATCAGCTCCATATTCAATTAACACAAGTGCAATTTCAGTGTGACCAACCTCAATAGCAACTTCCAATGGTGTCTGTCCCCATGAATTAAGCCCATTCATATCAACACCTTTCATAATAAAAAATACAATCAATGTCTTAAAATTCCCCTTTGTAGCTAAGTGCAAAACATTCCAACCTTGTCTGTCCCTATAGCACATATCACATCCGTTTGCGCACAAAAGTTGCACCATTTTCATGTTTCCAACGCACGTCGCATAGTACAAAGCAGAGTGGCCGTATTTGTTGAGAATATTCACATTTGCACCATGTATTATCAGTTGCTCAGCAGTGTCTAGACAGCCATTTTGTGTGGCAAAGTGCAGTGGAGTTTTCCCCTCTGCATTCCTTTCATTCACGTCGATTATGCTCGTCAGGCGCTGAATAAAATTATAGTTGGTGTGGCCTTCTTTCTGCACGAGGATGTGCAGGATGGTGTTGTAGTTTTCATCACGGCTATGATACGAATACAACTTCGGGTGATCCAGCGTCATGTTGAGCAGACGCCATTGTTCGTTTTGTATGACCGAGATGAGGGAGATCCTTGTTAAGCTATCCGTTTCAGACATGGTGATTTGTTGAATTTAATTTGAGTGGATTTAATTGAAGTGTAGTAAAGGAGTGATGAGGTTCAACTGCATGTGATGCTCGTACAGTGTAATTGTGATTAGATAAGAGATAGTTGATAAGAGTGAGTTGACATTGTGCTCGGTTTTGTTTCAAGGATTAAGGTTTTAGTTATACCACTTGAAACAATAACTTAATCTTCATTAATGCTACTCATCTGATCACATTTCGGATCTTATTTAATTTGTTATTGTATACTTTAAGGCACTTCTTGTTTTCTGCTGTTCCGAGCTTTTGGAGCTTGGTATATTTTATTTTAAGTGTCACGAATCCTTAGGCTGTACATGTTGGCAACTTGGTATCTAGGTTTATGTTACGCATGTAGATAATGGTGATGAAATATGATATCAGTGTGTCTCTTGGAAATAGGAAAGAAAATATTTCATTCCATGGATGACTTGCATATGTTTTAAAAAATTTTGATTTCAAACGAGTTTTCTTGTTGATGCAATTTACGAGAAATTGCTTCAGGTACTTAAAAAAAAATATTTATTTGAAATGCAGAAGAAAAGATAATTAAACTAGAGAAGTTACAGAAATTGTAGATATTTCGATAGTATACTAAGAATTCAACTTTTTTAAAATAAAACAATCATATCTCGGTTCAAAAATCAATTGAGGTAATATTAAGTTGCCTTAAAATTGGAAAAACACCATTAAAAGTAAGTTATGGTTACTGTATAAAGATGTGTACATTTGGTTGTATACTTATCATCATTTAGAGTATTTTCTGTTATTTACTTTAATCCAGGTTTGATTTCATTCTCTTCATTCTATTCTTGCAATATGTTAAATTTACTGATAAATGTAAATTGTTATTATTGTAAGTTGTTGTTAAACAACTCAAATTAACCTGTAAAAAACTGTGAATAAAACATAATGTAAAATTTAATGCTTTTAATTTATTTATTTTTAAATTATGTGTTTAATCTTAATATATCTTATAGCATGAAAGAAGTAATTGATTATCTGACATATATGAAATGTGCATTTGGTTGCCTAACTCTTAATTCCAATTTTATTGATATTTTTTATTTATCGTGTCTTTATACTCAAACAAAATCAATATGCATTCAATTTTTTGCCTTTAGCTATGCCTCTTTTTTCCAAGAAAAATACATAGTATATATTAATAAACCTTTGATGTGCTTCCAA
>JAODGC010002974.1:167554-196810 GCA_027574925.1 Ecitoglossa quadriceps | reverse complement strand
TTCAAATAATATTTTAGTTCTGAAAAGAACTGTTTTATGCTTTCAGCATTCTGCTTGAGAAAGGAACACACCGGGTCCTGCCTGAAGCTGGAATTAAAGTTCTTGGATTCCATAAGTAAGCTGAAAATCCTCCAATACTCGCATTGATGCCGGTGATTGCTAAGAATAATATCACAACGAAAATAATTTAATTAACTGAGCAGACGTTAAGAAATTATTTTTATAATTTATAAATTACTTTATATAGATAGGGCCATATCTGTAAGAGAAATTTCCTCGACTCCTTTACAGCTAGGCTATTCGTTAAGATTTTAGCGCAAAATATTGATTAGATTGAGAATTTGAAATAATTAATTCTTAAAATGTATTTTTTTTTTTGCAAATACGTATAGGTTTACTAGAAAAAGCAACATCATCCATATTAATAAATAAATATTGTGAGCAAACGTAATAAAAGTTTGTTTACTTTTATTTCAACAATGCGGCAATATAATTTGTTTATTCTTAAACTCATTTACGTACTTATTTGCTTTTGAATTTTTGTTTATTATACATTAAAGTATCATAAAGAAATATTCTCCAATGAACATATCCAATAATTTATTAACTAAGACTATTAACATATTGCGGAACTTATTAGAGTAATATTAATAAATAAAACTAATTTCTGGAATTTTCTTGGTGAAGTTGTTAACTGAGTTTCAAATAACATAAGATAGTAAATGCACATAAAATATTTATATTAATTCTAAGCACAATTAATTCTTATATATATATGGATAACATCTATTTATAGGACAATTTATAAAACATACAACTTCGACGCATACAAACCATTCATACTCATTACCATGCATGGGTCGTGATCACTGTATCAGGGGCAAAGAATAAGAATGCTTTCATCATCTACTCAAGGTACATTGCATCTCTGATTAATCAACTCCTCTTATTTTCTCATGTATTGAGGTGGGTCAGCATAATCATAGCCATTGTTGTTTCCAGCTGCATTCATAGCTATCACCTACATGCATCTCCAAATAGCTTTCCTCTGCGAAGATGATAATTTAAACACATGAACCGGGTATTGTCTTAACAGTCTTGATCGGCGTTACCACCGCGAAGGTTGCAATCTCTTAAGTCGGGGCACATTACTGGTCTGCTTGGCACATTCCTTGGCGCAGTCTTAGTGCAGACTTGACGCAGTGACGGCGTTGTGGACATTCGAGTTGCTCCCACCGGTCTCTCTACCAAATCCAACCAGATACCAGATACGAGAAGTCACAACGCGTGCCAGTAGTTTAAATCAACAAATAATATTTGGTTACTCAAACATTGATTTGCGTACAATTAAGTCAATCCCAACGATACATTTATATATACGTCCGGCTTAAATTTATTAACTGCTGATTTGATAGTGATCATGTGGGTGAACTCTCCGTTGAGTTACGTACTATGCGTGCTCTGCCTACAATTGACCAACGGACAAAATCCCCATGCGCCTCCACCAGGAGGGTACTACACAACAAGATATGACCATCTCGACATTGAGAATATTTTAAACCAGAAACGCCTGGTACATTATTACAGCGAATGTCTTCTGGACAGAGGACCTTGTACGCCGCAGGGCATCGAATTTAAACGTACGTATCTCACACAAATTCACAACACACGCAGCATCACAGCAGCTGCATACAATAACCACTTTCACTTGCTATAAAAAACATGCTTAAAACCGGTAAACAGAAGGTAAGCCAATATAAAATTAAGTTGGAAAGAAATTAAGCAAAGACATTCTTAGATACATTTATTTATTGATAGCCTGATGATATATGAATAACCTAGTTCTGCTTAGAAGAATATGTGAATGCATGCAAAGCCCTAGTTACATACTTTCGTCGCTTGCAACGGTGCATCTACAATAATAACAAGAGCAGAATTGCATGCTGCAATAACCTACTTTATTGCAATTGCCATTAACTGACTAAAGGTCGATGAAAAATAAACTAAAGCTATAGCAATAAATAGATTTTTAATGCTGCTTTTATGTCTGTTGTGTCAAAGTACTAAGAACATAAAGCAACTTCCTCCGACGTTGGCGACTTGATTGTGTAATTGGAATTACATTTATTAATTTTTATTGTAACTTAGTCGCAAACTAATTAAATAAACTAGTGTAAATTAACATGGTGTACATTCCGCTGTAATTTCTCTTCGCGATTTGCGCTACATATGCTAGATACAAAATGTCATACATTCCAAGTGTACATTGTTAGAGTAAGTGACCTTGACTTATTCCTGCTGGCTAGTATGTATTCTTTATAAGATTCATGGAGCGTAAACTATTTAAGAAAATAATTTATTCTCACAATTATGTTCGATTAGTAGCAACATGCATGATATGGTATGTAGTATGTAGAATTATCAGAATTGCAGAAAATAACTACGACACAAATGCATTACATCTAATTTTGGGCAATGAGGAAGGTTATCTCTATTTGAAGGATATACTAGTATTTAATTGATATAGAAAATGCAATAGTTTAATAACATCGATATTGTGGCGATTATATTACGATTTAATTTGCAATGTAATTGGTGTATATCGTATATCATTTGTATTGATTATAACTTTGACCCAAAAAGGCAATATTTGCGTAATTTCCTAAAAATTATATTTCTATTCATTGAATATTGCTTTGTGCCATTGAGAATTAGTTGCAATAATTGCATGTAATTACTATTACTTAATTCATTATTTTAAGTAGTATTTTTTTCTATCCTTGTAGAAGCAATATTTTATTGGTTTGATCAATTGTTGCTTGTATAAATAATCATATAATCTTTAAAAATGTGAATCAGATACAAACGAATTAATTTTTGGAAACCTTTATATTAATTATCATCTTAATTATTAATTATTGCAACTTGTGTAATTGTCCCATATTTCTGTAACACACATATTTCAAAATTAATCAATAGTTGGGTGCCAATGAATAAAACGTTACATTTCATTAAAATATTTTCTTATCTTTATACCATCAGTTTGCAATAAATTAAGTAAATAAATTAAAAAGTGTGGATGATCTTTAAGGATGCGAACCATGCAAACCATACAAAAATTCTCGGAAACATCTAAAATGCATTTATTTTGCTTTTGTGTTGTTTCATAAGGACAGCATTAATATTGACTAACTGTAATCTCTAATTGGTAAATATGAGATTACATTTAGTTTTTGTGCCATCCTTAAATATATTGCTTTAGTTTAGATTTATAAAATCTATTTCAGTTAATTAAATTTTGTTTTTTTAATTGAATTAATGAGAATTTCAAAATTATATTTGGTAATTTTCTGCAATAACTATTAGTAACAATGATAATGATTATAAATGTATGAAAATATTACTCACTTATTTCAAGTATTTTATTAATTTTTTGCCATTAAAATTATTGCTTATACAAAAAAAAAATGCTTCCTGAATAGTTAAATTCTAAAAAAATAGGTATTACTTAATTAAATAAGTAAAGAAGGAAATGATTTTATGAGACAAATTTATGCTTTATATTGCCATTGACTTAAGTATTTCTTGAATGTTTTTCGCTACTTTCTACACTTTCCACCACACGGCTCAATTTGAATATCCTGCTAAAGCAAGTTTAAAGACACATGACGTGCTCAGAACTGTGAAGGCAAGCCTACAAATTAAACTTTGTAACCATTTGCATCACGAATGTTTCCAATTCTAGTACAATCAATTTGTATATATTTTAAGTCGACATTTTTCTGTATTTTGCTTGACTTGTATTATGCATATAGCCATATAGTTTATTGTTTGCTAAACATGCAAGTCGTTCAAATAATTAGCGTAGACATGAAATGAGTATTGCATGTTTTATTGTTTACGAGTACACGAGAATACAATTATGAATATTACATTTTTGTTCGAATACAAATTGTGAGAATTCAATTACAATCTGTAATGAATAAAAGACCTTTGAAATGTGTGATACATTGAGAGGAAAATGGGTGGAAGTGCACATTTTATTTACTTGCGGTTAGATTACGACATTTGACTCAACAAGTAGCAATTATTTATTTCTTTAAAAATATGAAGCGGACACAATGTTATCATATATGGAAAAACCGAATAAGCTGAGAAATCAGGTTTTGTAATATCTGGAAATTGTACGCCTGTAATAAGAATAATACAATCGGTGGCTTAATTTGAAAATTCATTTAATAGGCAGTCAATATCACACATGGAATTTGCAATTATTCATTGCTTTGTTAGCCGGAACCCAAAGTCATAAACAAGTTAAAAAAAAATTAAGAACGGGAGAAAACTTATTTTATGTTTTTATTGTCTTGAGATATTATTGACATATGCAATTTAAATAATTTCTTATGCTCAAAAGGAACACAAACAAGATATAATCTTTGTGCAATTTAAATGTTCATGAAATCAATTTATGCTTACGTTTCACAAATAAAAAGTGCCTTGTTGTGATATTAATAATCATAATTCTTATTAATTTCTCGAAATTCTTTTTTTAATTTTTGTTTGCACATTAGCAACCATTCATCATGTTTACACTCGTCACAATTCCTGTGATCTTTCATAACCTTAAATGGTTCTTGAAATTGTGAAATACAAGGTGTTGAAATAACGACTTTGAGTGCCATCTCAAACATAATGTTTGCATATTAATGACGACAAAATCTACATTTTTAATATCATAGAATCTATTATGATGAATTTGTTTAAGCAGTTCCGCATTATTGTTAATAAATAATTTATTTATTATATACAATTTGTGTAATGTGAATATGTCAGAAATTCTCTACATGCATTTTCATATACATTAACAGGCCTGAGGCAGCAACATGTATTTTCTTCATTGCATCCGCAATAATAAATTAAGCCATGGTAAACCATATTGGAGAAATAAGCAATACTGTCACTTTACATAGTTCCTGTCTTTAATGTGTCGTGGACAAGAAAAACAATAGTACACAAAAACCGTTAATTTACAACATGGGGATTAATAATTCATTTATTGAATGGTGAAATACAGAAAGTAAGATAATTAGTTAACATTTTTAGAAAATTGTTTAAGCTGTAATCTTAAATATTTCAAAGTTATTTCAATACAAACTTTACAATTTTAACCAATGTGATCTAACCAATGCATCCTTCTAGTGGTAATAATTGCATTGGTTTTATTTGCTAGACATGTCAATGCATACTGATTACTTTTAGCAATAACAATAAGTAACACAAAACACAACTTCTATAAATTGAATAACTAATAAATATGTTTTATAGGACCTTGGCATTAAAATACAAAACATTTCCTCCCAACTTCCCAAAACTGTGCATTATATCAAATCTAATATCAATTTGTTTTTAGGTATACTTCCTGAAGCCTTGAAAACCAATTGCTTACGATGTACCGAAAAGCAACGCTTTGTTACTTTAAAAACGATCAAAAGGTTGAACAAGGAATATCCGGGCGTGTGGGCTGAGTTATCTGCAATCTGGGACCCAACTGGGGAGTACCTTCAAAAGCTGGATGACTCACTTAACAGGAAAGCAAGCAGAACATCAGAACCTCAGCCAAACCCTGTATCAATTGCTAATGTAAACACAGCTGCAGCTTTCGACCTATCGGTTGCAAAACCCTCACAACAAGTTCCAGTTTTCACTCGTTTTGAAGCCGACAATAACCCCAACATCAACAACGTTCACCATGTGCAAATTCCAGAGGTATTGCCAACGCCCAAGCCTCAAACACAAACAGTTGTGAACACACTCGCTAATAAACCATTGAGTTTCTCTTCGACTACGCTGCAACCAGTTGTGATATCTACAACCTCCACAACAACAACTAAAGCAACACCAATTGTGTCATCTCCAAATATAAGGCCAGCATCCTCTCAAATCCTTCCAGATAGTCTCGTAACAAACAAGCCTTCTACTAAGAGAATTTTTACAATTCTTCAAGATAGAATGCAAACAACTACCAGTCGAATTTCTTATAATTATGATTTTACAGTGACAGTCAAGCCATTACATCAAATTCCAGTAACTGGACTTAATATGGTATTTAAAGGTGTGAATACCATCATTCAGCCAATCACTGATATTGCTGGAAGAGTAATTAGTGCTGGTACAGATATTGCTGGTATTGTTTTAAATGCTTTAGGAGTACGAAGAACATACTAACTCGGGACACTCGAGGAGACATGATTGCTTACAGCTTTACGCATAAATAAAATAAGTATCGTTCAGATTAGATTATATATCTTATGACAAACAGGTTTTTTGAATTTAACAGTTTCCTCTTACATATTAAACAATTAAAACAAATACTTTATTTTTATTTCCTAATTGAATTTTAATTATTCATTTGAATATGTTATTTTACTCTAATTTGTTGTTTTGTAGTGTTCTATTTATGATTCTAAATATACATGTTATGTCAGGCAATGCAATTTCAACAAAGAATCAAATATTGTAAGTTTTATAATTATAGAATGCAGACTAAACCAGGAATTAATGTTCTGCAGTATAAGAATAAAATCATTAGTCAAATGTTCAATACTATTGATAAAAACAAGATTTACCAGAAAACTTTAAAAATCCAAACTTAATAAGAAGCAGAGTCAACTAACAGTCTAGTAATAAATGAAAAACAGTAAAGTAAATATTTTTCTAATAAATGAGCATTATGTATATTTATTAGTAGAAAAATGTGGTCTGTGAAATAACAATCATTGAAGTTATGTGACAGCAATGTATGTAATGTATATTTATATTAGAAAAGCAGAATCTAATGGCTTTACTCGATTAATAATAATGTTAACGATATGTTAATAATTTTAATATCTGACATGTTAGGCAAAACATTTTACCCTAATTTCACCCAATTAAAATCAGAATATCATTTTTTTTTTAGTTGCCTACAAATGCATTTAATATAACGATAGAAGATAGATTATAGTTTTATTTTGTGGTTATTTTATAAGTAATTGCATCTTTGTGAATGAAAAATGCATATAAAAACAGAGAAACTATTGAGGTAGTGTATTGTATAGATTGCAAGTTATTAATATATAATTGTGCAACATAGTCCATAGAAAATAGACTTCAAAAAAAACTTTAATGAGTAGGTAAAACACAGCCACTCTCATTATAGTCTAGAACTTTCTCGATCGATTTGTGCCAACTATGCTTTTAGATAATTAATTCACAATAATTTCACATTATACTTGACCATCCAGTTAACTTTAAAAAATCTGCGATAGAAAATTGAATCTAGCAGGAAATGTAAATAATTTCCTATTTTTTCTGGATTGTTTTGTAAAATATCGATAATGTATCAATTTTTTATAAAAATTAAGTTTGAGTTATTTGCTGTAATCACAAATTAGTTTAAGTCACTTGAGAGTATACATAGCGCTAGTCTATTTCTAATACTTTCCTCGATGGAACCCATTTCCCAAAGCGTGCTTTTAACAAATTAGAAATTGATACACCTGTTTTTAAGATATTTGCAATAAAGTCAGATGGAACTAAGTGTAGGGGTTTACATAAATGCCTACCATCATCTACCACACCATACAATGTACCGCACGCACATGAATCCACGCATTCATCCGGCGTGGATGCAGAATCAGCACCACGTTGCATAAACATCACGCAGATGCCGAGTGCACGAGCGCCACGTCCCTATAAAAACGCAGAACCTTTCTTCGGAAAGAGGGCAGTCATCTCTGCCCGCCGCGGGGAGTCAGCTTCGGGAGTCCACAGCAGCAAGTCCAACTCAGCCACCCGCTGTAGCGAGCCAAACCTGCTCACAATACAGCAATCGAGTTAAGCCCAGTCATCCACAGCCGCTCACAGCAGCCCGCTACAACCCCGTGTCCTCCGGTAGGACTCACCCAGTCGCCATCGTATCCCGACGTACGCGCACAAACCTTCCACATAAGTAATCTAAGTGTTCACTCTTTAGATACAAAATAAGAATCTTGTCATCTATCTAGTTCTAATAGTTTTCCTTGCAGTTCATTTTGTATTAAATTTTTTGCAAAAATCTATGATGTGGTTAATTTCACTATTAAATCGAACGTATTTCTAATTATTGCAGAAGTAATTATAAAACAATACAGTAGTACTTCTTGCTGAATACTTTCCATCAATAGTTTTCTCTTTAATGTTGATATACCATTTGTATTTAGCAATATTATTTATTGCAAAACATATCAGTTTCGTGACGATATAAATAATTATTTCCATCTTCTTTTCTACCCCTTGAGCATGAAATATTAATATAAAACTTAGACATATTTTTTTACCAAATAATCAATAGCATGCAGAGCATGTTTTGCAAGTTTTTTAAAATATAATACTGTCTAACTGCATGTTTATAACGTGCTTATTAAAAGTTTCGGAACCACGAATATAAATGACTGAATATAATTATCACCTAATGTGATACACTAACCAATTAATAATACAATTTACCTAATCTTTGACGCAATAAACCTGTTATTATTATTAATTCTGCAATAAATGGAACCAGTGTGTGATTAATTTATAAAGAAAACCATTAAATTATATTCAAAGATTGGGGGCTGGGCAGCACAAAAAAACATCCTTAGCCTTAATTAACATTCCTTGAGATTAATTAAAATAATTATCGAATTATTATTATATGGAACTGCTTAAATAAAACGCAATTAGCATCATTCCCTCGCCAATAATATCTATAAGGATTGGGATCTACTTTTTGGGATCCAAACAATCGCAAACGCAATCACATACAACCATTATGGCCCTTTTATAATTATATCTTCCTTTCGTATTTATCCTAATACAAAACAAGGCATATTTCATCAGTGCTTCATGAAATTGTTATTTACGTCTTACCACCGTTTACGTGACAAAATTAACAAGTCAACAATCGCACTCATTGGAGCGCATTCTTAACTTGTGAATATAGAGTTACGAGTCATGGGCGGTAAATTCAGAGAGCAGCACGCAATTAATTAGTAAATATTACGACGGCGTGGCCACTGGATACGACAAACTCGGGTAACAGCAATACCAAGAACTGAACCACGTGAACACTTTCCATACCGGCTGGGGCACAATAAAAGACCGCAGCAGGTTGTTTAAATGACGAGATACCACAATGAAACTCTCCTGCTACGTCGTAGCTGGTGTTTTTGCTCTTCTGGCTCTGGCCGAATGTGCCGAGTACACCAACAAATATGATAATATTAACGTGGACCAAATCCTCGCCAACAACCGAGTGCTTTCCAACTACATCAAATGCATGATGGACGAAGGACCATGCACACCAGAAGGACGTGAACTTAAACGTAAGTGCGATATTTTTATTGGTCAATAATAATAGTTTTGGACATCCGATTTGTTTCATGCGATTACATAAGTAACTTTCTCTTGATTGTACTGAGGCTGCTTTCAACACACTTGCGACCACTCATGAAGAGAGATTTCTACATTTAGAGAGTAAACATTTTGCTGATAACATTTTCATGTTGATAGGAACTCTGCCAGATGCCTTGGCCGGCGGATGTGAAAAGTGCAATCAAAAGCAACGAGATACTTCGGAGAAAGTCATCAGGCACTTAATTAAGCATCGTGCCAAAGATTGGGAAAGGTTGGCAAACAAATACGACCCTGAACGTATTTACAGAAAGAGATTCGAAAAACAATTGTAAAACTTTAGGTAGTTGTGAAGTGTACTACCTAAAATGTTTAGATGTATATTATATTTTCTATAATTTTCCTGTAAATAAATGTATGTTAAAATCTTGCGATGAGACATTTCAATATTGGTTTCAACATCGACATAAATACTTATCTAATCAATCAAAATCAAGCAGATAAAATTATATTCTATGTGAAACTTGCTTATTGAGAGCAGTAAATACAATTTGGTGAAAAGGTGATGAATTACTAGCAAGTCTGTGTATTTACAACCGAATTCCCCAAGATGATAAAGCACAGCATTTTATTAATTTTCGTTAATTCCCTTCACATGTATCATACTTGTGAAGCTAATGATGTTTGTGATAACCGATTCAACATTATTTCCTCCTTAAGTCAATCAGACTGTCCAGCAGACGTTATCATTAACAATGTTGTTTATAAACATTACATGGTACAAAACGATAGACAAGCCAAATGCTTCCCATATTGCAAGCAAATTAAAACAGGTAAGCATTTGACCATCCCACTACTTGGCTACACTTGGCAATGTCTTACATTAATTTCCAGATTTGACCCAAAAATATTATTGTAGCGAAAAGCAACCCTGTCCACCAGCATATACTTGTGAAAAGAACACAGTCGGGAATTCTAATTGTGTGCTAGATGAAACATCCTGCATGAAATACCATGTAAATTATAACGCAAAAGATAAAGCTTTCTTCGATGCTATGTGGAAACCAAATTGTTTGCCGGATGGTTCATGGGCGCCGAAGCAATGTAAAGGTGAAAAGTTTACGGGAAGGTGCTTTTGTTTTGATGCAGTTGGTAACCGAATAGACGGTCAACAGTGGTCGATTAAGGCAGACAACATGACCTGCGGTAATTTCGCAAATTCAGAAATTATAGAATCTACTTTTGTATTTAATGATTAGCATGCAGTCGGAAACGAGCAGAAATGATGCTTGATAAGAGCAACGAATATGTCACAATGCATTGTGACGATGAAGGTAACTATGAGCCACTACAATGCAGCGATGGTCAATGTTGGTGTACAGAACCAAAAACAGGAATAGTTGTATCCCAAATTGTTGTAGAAAACATGATGAGAGTACTACCTTGTTGTAAGTAAAGTTATACATGCATAACGTAAATTTATAATCCTTATAAGTCCCTATAATTAGATGATCTAATTAAGAATGGGCATCAGTATATGAGACAATGCGAAAGTCAGCAATACGCACAGAAGAAAATTATCTCTCAACTGAAAACTCACGGGACAACAGGATTTGAATACGATACGAAACTTTGTGATGCAGATGGCACATTTGGAATTTATAAAATTACTGGTGCTAGGTAACAAATGTGGTACATTTGTAAAATGTAATAATCAATTTTTTTAACTAGTGCAACTTGTATATGGAAGGATAATACCTTAATCGGCAATTTTCAAATGGGACTTACAGAGAACATAAAAACACTAAACTGTCGTAAGTACGTCATAAACTCATACGGATAAATATTGTCTATTCAATTCATTAAAGGATGCGCACGCGACTTAAAATATTACAATATGGCTGGATTTGATCCAGAAACGCGTGGCCAATGTGCCCCAAATGGAAACTATGAACCTGTTCAATTTAGGATCTTAGAAGATATTGATCAGCAATATTTCTGCGTAGACGATGACGGTTATCAAAAGTCGCCTATGGTCAGCAAACCGCCAACAAGCTGCGTGAAATACAAGTAAATCTTTTAATTAAATACAAAACACTGTAAATTGATATAATTATATATTATTGCAACTTACAAATATACCAACACCGACAATTAGACTTGCAGCAACTGCATATAAAAATAGTATATTTTTAACTTGTAGCCTGCCGCAACACTATGTACCCATAGACGATTATAGATTAAAAAAAACTGTTAACATTGCATTTATGATGTTCATATTCATGCGTTGTATTAGTGTAATAATAATAATAAGTAAAAAATTGCACCTTTCCTTCGTTGGCAAGAGAGCACTCATAGAAAGACTAGACTATTAATAAAACATGTTTGATTTTTCAATTATTTAACGTTATAAAACATTCTAAACCATTTCTAATAATAATATTATGTACGATCTAAATAACAATGAAAATAAAGCAATTAACAGTTTAAAACTGTCCCTAAACTTAATGTAACAGCAGTAAATTTATTTAAATAGGTAAAATAATCTCATATATATATATATATATATATATATATATATATATATAATTCAGTACGTTCTTAGTTACCTACTATACACAACCTCTGGAGTGAGACATTTTGCTAATCTATTAGCAAACGGGTGAGTTAGAAATTACGTAATACATAAGTCGGTATAAGTAATTGGTCCATTGTCTACAATCGAAAGTCATTTAGAATGTAAGAAATTATACCGTACAACCTAAACCAAATCAAGGACAAAACCAAAATGTTTGTTTAATGTTTCCAAAGAGAGTTATTTGCCGATAAATATCTGATAGCAGTTCCATATTGAAAGCATAATACCAAATTTAGATTAGAGATCAAGTTAGTATGAAATTAGGTAGGTGAAATAAAAACTAATAACAGAGTAGATAAGATCATCATCACACGATTTCTTATTTAGGAAATCATCGACCTTCTTCATCTGAGCTCGGTTTTTGTGTGTGTCACTCGTCGAGTTCATTCATTCGACAACGAACAGCCATTTCCACTACTTCCAAGCTGGGATAATCTAATTCCTTAACTAGACACAAAACCGCAGACAAAATATTCGAGTTCTGAAAGAACAGACAAAAAGCATGCATTACTATAAAATAATTAATCTACAAATCAACAATTTAATTATCAAACAAATTCATCAAATGTATTTAGAGCCTTAAAGAAAATGTATACAAACCCGAGCTACCGGCCGTCTTTGAAATGGAGGTCTGTGAAGAGCAGAGCAATTGTGCTGACTTGTGCTTCTCACGGGGCCCTCGTGCCTGTAGGAAACTTCACTTCCCTCATCTCGATACATGTTCCTATTGTACCTATCCCCATTAGTATATTCCTAAAAATATTTTTAAAGATTACGATGTGCTTTAAATCTTATCGTAAATAATGTACGATCAATTTGACGGTACCTTAATGCTATTAGTAGATTGACTTGTCACCAAGCGAGATTCTTTGTAATTGCATTCTGATGATTGTTCTTCATTACTGTTAGTTGATGGTGCCTTCTATTATATTGTTTAACGATTCTGTATGTTAGATAAACACAATATTGATTACAACAATTTGTATCACCTCAAAATGTTGTTGAAGCTGATGCTTGGGTGACAATGGATCATAGCTACTTCTTCGCCGCTCAGTGTATTCAGGATCAGGTGAATAATTCCTTCTAATAACCTCCTGTTGAAGTGGTGGTCGTCTGGGGGGACTCATCTACAATAATAAAACGTTTACAGTATGCTGAATTTTATGCGGTTTTATAAGTAGGAAATTTAATTTCAAGAAAAGATGAAAGTTTATATAATGATTGTATGTAAATGATTACCTGTGGCGAATATTCTGGTGAGGTTTCAGCTTTAATCACATCCGGTTCTCTAGCCGACTCAGGTGTATACTCCTCGTCATTCTCAATTTCAGACTGGTTAAATAATTAATATTTATGTTAATATGCTTATGACAACACAATTAATAATTTAGTTTTTTAAAACAATCCAGCAAATCAACTACGAAGACTTACTTCATGCCTTGATGGACTTCTTTGGGGAGAATATTCTTGCTGTGGTTGTGGTGGTGGCACTTGTTGCTCCTGGTATTGATAATGATTAGTAGAAGCATACTCCTCCTCACTTTCCTGAGGATCATCCGGATGATTGAGAGTTTTACCGCGACGTTGTGCCTCGCGAAGTTCATCTGACGTGACAGCAACGTTATCCAGCTTCTGCAGTTGAGGTAGCGCACGAAGAACGGCATACCGATAACTGTAATGATCGTCAAGTACCGAACAGGTGACATGTACGTTGCAGGTACTGCATTTGCAATTGCCTGCACTGTTTACTGAGTTATTTATTACCCATCCGTATTGGCACATGGATTTTCGCCCAACCAGAGATTCTTCAGATTGGATAAACCTTGCAGGTACACTACTTCGTTGAGGTCGCGAATGTCGTTCTGTCTTATATAGAGTTCTTCTAGGCGTTTGCATTGAGAGAAGTCCTCTAAACTATTAATTTTGTTGATACTGAAGCAATTAGACATAATTTAACCACAGCACTATTTGCACTCTTAATTACTGCATAATTATTTTTTTATGCCTTGTTGCGTTAGTAATTGTACATTGTAACGCATAAAATTTTAGTAAAATGCTTTCATATCATATTCTGCAACAAAGTGCCTGGCTTACATAGCACACGGCAACCCCAAATTATTCCCCCTCAACCTTGAATATAATTGATCTGTCGTCTACCTACCACCACCCTCAACATTAGTTGTTCTCATATCTTTATTTCTATTTACATGCCGGCCATATAAATATTTTCGTAATTTTCTTGGTTTTTTTTCGTAGTAGTAATTTGGCAGTTGACGAAAGCCTTGAATAGATTTAAAAAAAAAAAGATTCGTACTAAAGAAACTGAATTATGTATTATCGACCAAATAAACCATTCATCTACTTATATTCTACAATACAACCAAATAACCAGAAAATATTTAATACAATAGTATAATAGCTAAATCACAGATCAAATTTTCTACTTGAAAAATTAAATATCGAAATAAAACATTGCCCTTTTTCATCATCCATACCAACCAAAGTAAAAGTGGTACCCTGCTTACTATGATAGTAAATAGAATTATCTACAAAAGAAACATACTCTTAAGGCCTGAAAGAGTTGATTAAAATACCAACAAACACGTTGAAACATGATTAAATATCCAGCGCAATAAAATCAGTACTTGGCGTTGAAGTCATCATTGCCTAATATGCGTCATTGTTTACTTACTCGGTTGATTTAATTTCTATCTAGTACACCTAGAAATTTCCTATGGCGCACAGGACACTAGAAAAATGTAAACGTTTGTAATATAAGAAAGAATTTATTATTTATTGCAAAAAACACAATACTTGCTTCATTTCAACAAATTGAAAACTAAATGAACCACTGCCCTTTAAATTTGGAATGAAAATGTATATAGATGAAAATGCACTTCCCGTTAACGCACGGACATACATCGCATGTCTAATAATACACATTGCAAAATTCCTGTCCTAGAAACTCTACCAGATACACCTTTGATTCTGTGCTCGCTTTAAAGTGGAGAAGTGCTTTAGAGTACTTTTCATCATAGAAATTAAAACAAGTAATAGGTAGAACTTACTTTAAATGAATAAATCTAAACAGCAAAGAAGAGCGAGATAAATAATAAATTTCAATAAATGACTGACAATACAATTAATTAATTGATTACCGTAAAAGTAAAGATTTTATATTATAAAGAAACTAAAGAAAACAAAATCAAAACCCACCATTAGACGACGTCATTTGCACTAATTGTATAAATAGGTGTTAACTTGTTCTCGTCTAAATTGTAAATAGTCTGAAAGAAACGCTTTATTTTTTACAAATATTGCACAAAGTTCAGGAATTTACCACTAATTTCGAAAACAAACGTTTACCATTCATTTGAATGTGTCATTTTGCGGAACATAGATTACATGAAATAATGTTTGGTAAATCAAAGGTTCAATCCACGTATAAATCAAATTAAATACATATGGGTTCTCGTCCTATAACAAAAAAAAAAAAAAAATCGAAAAGTGGCGATTTATTTCTAGACCAAATTTCCTTTTCACTTGATAGCCTTAACCTAACAAAGCTCAAATTTTCTTTTAAAACGTCTAAAAACTCACCTCTCAGTGAAACGGCGCAAAATCTCCTACGAATAACGCTCAAACAGCGTCAAACATTGGTCAGAGGATTGGGCTTGTGGCAAGCACACGCAGCATCCCCCATCCAACGTACAGACAACTTTCTCATGTCAAAAATTGTACGGATATGACCTATGTGAAGAATCGGCCCTCTACCACTTCGAAATCATGGTAGCCGTTTTTCAAGATACACGATGGATGTGCATGGTTTATCAAAACCGTTCCGAGATCACGTTGGAATGCAGCCATCGAAAAAACTTTCAAACTCAAACCAAAATTTGGGCAGTAGCCCGCTAAGAAAATGAGCTATTCAATAGTAAATTCTCTTACGATGGTGGCATCACAAAGCGGTATGAGTCGGATCTGCCATCGTAAATATTTTACCAGTTTTTTTTTTGCAAATATAATGTTTGTAAATCAATAAATACGCGAACAAATAATAATAACGTTACTTCAATGCAAAACGGTATTGCGCATCATTATTACTTTCCTAATCTTCCAATGACAACGCTGCATTAATCAATCTTGCTTCTATTTAAAGGAAACTAACTATTTAGTGATATACACACAATGATAAGTATCTTCTGAGGTAAACCAACTTATGGGTGGTTTCACTTTTCATACAACAACATTTGTTTTCAATTACAAATAAAGCTTCTGATTAAGTGTACTTAGCACTTATAGCACTTGTTAATTCAAACTCGTCTACCGCGACATGTAAGCAGTGTTTCATTACAAAAGCAAAGTAAACATGCGACAAATTTAATCCTATAATAATGATCTAACCACTATTGCTACTTGGGATTTTAATCCTGTACATGCCGTATATGTCTAGGAGAAGGACATTCGTGGGATTTGTTTTAAATAATTCGGAATTACTCATGCTTTAGTAAAGTATTGCAGTATCAAGAAAATCTGAAAAACCTTGAAAACACTTCAAAGACAAAATAAGTTCCCAGAAGAAGTATAATTAGAGGAAAAGCTCCCTGTTATCTACGACACTGGCATAGTAATAATTTATTACAATGACGAACATCCCTTCAATTGCCATTAATAAATCAGCATTTTTAAAGTTTCTCGTTGCCCCAAACTTTCATTAGGTTATTATGTGTGTAATATACAATTCGCATAGAATATCGACAAAATGTAAAAAGACACGTTTTTGCCTGAAATGCGTGTATTAAGTCAACAATCCACGTCATTACCTTGTTCTTCCTACGCGCAACATTTGCGCATCCATATAAGAAATGCGGAGTTATAATTTTATCGTTTCGACAACCAGCTATTGTAAATAAATCGATCATGTTTTACATTCGCGCATGTGTTGTATAAATGGTAAGGAATTTCTTGTCAGGTGGCCTAGAACTAACAAAAACACTAAAGTACTGCAAAAAATTAATCGCGTGGAAGTAAGAACAGGTAGTCCTAATGAAAAAGATAACACACCACAATTGTGAATTAATTTTCAAGTGAGTGTAGTGAGAAAGAACTATTTCTCATCCAACATAAATTGTGCTGTTATATTTTATTACTACTTTATTTTCTACTGCTATGCTATAACAACTCTACCTGTATAAATCTGACGTAGGAAATATTACAGTTAGAGTTGAAATAGTAAAAGATTTCCTCAAATCTAAGTCTGAAAGTTACTTATCGCATCGATGCTCTCATAACACATCACACAACCAGTTTGCTCTCGTACTTTGTGAAATCATGTTACTTTCATAAGAAGCCGACGGTGTACAGTAATAAACTGCCTTTTTGGTTTACAATGAACCGCGCTCATTGTTACTATCTCAGAGACTATGAATGAAATCGTATACACAAAAGGTAAAATAATTCAAAGCTCACCTGAGTGACAGCACTTCCACCGAAGGCATTCGGCGTAATAGTGAAACATCAACCAACTCGCTCCCCCTAATAATAAGAAATCAATTAACATGTGTTGATTAATATTAAGATAATGTGATAAGATGAAGCGTACCAACAGTTGAGTCGTTTTATTTTTGATAGATCAGAGATTTTAGTCCTCGCAATGACCATCTCTTCAGTCAATCTCTTTGCCATTGTTTAAAGCTGATATCACACAAATTATTGATTTGATTTCATGCGGCTAATTTTTGACAGTGATTGTTTAACTACTGTTGACTGTAAATATTTTACATTTTCTTTCATACACCAACCACAATTTGCACCTTATTTAATAGCACCGCACCTAACCACTGTCACACCATCACGGGCGCCGACTGACTGTATGTTTGTGAAAACAACTTTCGTATGCTTCCTGCTGCAAGCACTGCAGCAACCGCAGAAAAAACAGCGACTGAATAAGTTGAGGTTGGTTGAAGTTAGCGATAGTTGGCAACACTGTAATCCATGCCTGCTTGCACAAAATTCAATTACGCCAGTGTGTGATGTATGCGTTTGTAAAGCCTTTCATTAGAATCAATTATTCGTCCAAAGATGGCGCACTAGTATCATAAAAGCGTTTTATTAATTCAAAAAGTAATGTATTTTATAATATTTTTGTAGACACATATATTTGGTAGACACAAGCATACACCATGCAAAGCCCTTTGTGTCGACTAACTTTGGTGTAGCAAGGATATCTCGTGCAGCAACAAATAGGAACCTATAAAGGCCTGTATCATGCTCTCAGAACCTAAATTGGTTAATTTGTGTTATTTAGTACAATATTCCTTATGTTTTCAATATAAAGATGCAATTAAATAATTTTAGTTAAGTAGAAAGTTATCCAACGACAAACAATTTCTTAGATTTATCCATCTCATCCCACTGAAACAATACCGCCCCATTGTGTGTGAGCTTCGTGGTGGACGTGGTAATTATAATAACATAACCATAAGAAAGTTTCATTTTTTCGTCTTTAAGTTCTTCTCATAGCACTCTATCTAAATTTCTATGTTTTCAAGTATTTGTATTTGAAATTATTATAATAATG
Organism: Ecitoglossa quadriceps; assembly: GCA_027574925.1. Classification (NCBI taxonomy): domain Eukaryota; kingdom Metazoa; phylum Arthropoda; class Insecta; order Coleoptera; family Staphylinidae; genus Ecitoglossa; species Ecitoglossa quadriceps. The sequence goes on along the minus strand of JAODGC010002974.1, from coordinate 178,178 downwards.
GCAGCAGAAAACAACGCTAATACAAAGTATGTATTATGGGAGAGGCATTGCAGATTCACTTTAATTTTGATCCATTACAGAACAATTGTAAAAGGCAGACCAAAATCTGGTCGCGTATGGAAGGCTGAAAGAAAACGTTTTTCATCCATTGTTAAAACAAAAGGCATTCGAAATTCCTTTGAAAAGAAAGAAGCATTAAGGAAACAACTTAAATTAGTCAAGGAAGCTTCTAGAGCAATTAAAGAGAAAAAAGCTCAAGAAAAGGAAGCAAAGAAAGAGCGAAGAAGGCAAAATCTTAAGAAGCAAGAAGAAAACTGTAAAAAATCTGAAGTAGTCCAAATTATTAAAAATCCTAATAAAATTAAGAAAATGAAGAGGAAACAACTGAGACAAATTGAAAAGAGGGATACCAATGATATGTAGTGCAGCATATATATTATTCAATCAAACACATTTCTTGATAAAATTTCATAATAAATGGCAATGGCCAGTGGCAAGTTACATTCTAAATACACCAAACTTTGTATCTTTATGTTTGCTGTTCAGGGCAGCAGCAAGACTTAGGCCAAGAACCTTCCGGGTATTTTTAGGATCAATAATGCCATCATCCCACAATCTTGCTGAACTGTAGTACGCTGAACTTTCACGTTCATACTGTTCAATTATTGGCTTTTCAAATTCAGCTACATCTTTCTCAGTCCAATTTTTGCCTTTACTCTTTCTTGCAACTTGCGATAGAACGCCAGCAGCTTGTGGACCTCCCATTACAGCAATTTTAGAATTTGGCCACATATAGAGGAATCGTGGAGAGTAAGATCTACCACACATGCCTATAAAAATGCTAGAACCAAATCTCTAAGTATAATAAATACCCTTACCATAATTTCCGGCGCCATAGGAGCCTCCTATGATTAATGTAAGTTTAGGAACTTGGGCACATGAGACAGCAGTTACCAATTTTGCTCCATTCTTAGCAATGCCGCCGGTCTCTGCCTGTTTACCAACCATAAAACCTGTACGGAATCATTATAAAAGCAGATTATTTTTGAGATGACTATTAGTTTGGTTTTACCAGTGATGTTTTGCAAGAATACCAATGGAATATTTCTTTGTGCACATAACTGAATGAAGTGAGCGCCTTTGAGTGCACTCTCCGAAAATAACACTCCATTATTCCCCACGATTCCAACAGTTTTCCCATATAATTTTGCAAAGCCACAAACCAATGTCTCTCCATACCTCTTCTTAAAGTCCTCAAATTTTGATCCATCAAATATGCGTGCAATAACTTCACGCACATCAAATGGCTTAAATGGATCAGTAGGAACGAGGCCATACAATTCTTCACTGTTGTACAGCGGTTCCTCGTAGGGTTCGTTAAATGCAGTTGGTGACTTCTTGTTTAAGTTTTTCACAATATTGCGAGCGATTAGCAAGGCATGTTCATCATCCTCTGCATAATGATCAGTTACTCCTGAAGTTGTACAATGCACATCAGCACCACCTAACTCTTCAGCAGATACTTCTTCACCAGTTGCTGCTTTAACCAATGGAGGACCAGCTAAAAATATTGTGCCCCTATTTTTGACAATAACTGACTCATCAGCCATTGAAGGTACATATGCACCACCAGCAGTGCATGATCCTAAAACAATTCCAATCTACAGGAAACAAATGTAAGTCAGGTAAGAAAAACATTTGATTTAATACCTGTGCAATTCCCTTTGCTGACATGTTAGCTTCATTGAAGAAAGTTCTACCAAAGTGATTTTTATCAGGGAATACATCAGCTTGATGGGGTAAAAATGCACCACCACTATCTACCAGGTATAAACATGGCAATTCATTCTCTTCTGCAATTTCTTGTGCTCTTAGTTGCTTCTTAACTGTCATTGGGTAGTAAGTTCCTCCTGTGACTGTGGCATCATTAGCAATAATCATACATTCTCTGCCATGAACCCTACCAATTCCAGTCACTATTCCAGCACAGTTAATGTTACCATTGTACATGTCATAGGCAGCAAATGTGGACAATTCTAAGAAGGCACTGTTTCTATCAAGTAATTTGTTAATTCTATCTCTGACCAAAAGTTTCCCTTGAGAGACATGCCTTTCTATAGCTTTTGGACCTCCACCTTGTAATAGAGTTTGAGTCTTTACTTTCAATTCATTTACTAACTTGGCCATATGTGCAAGGTTTTCCTTGAGATTATTACGCATTAGTACGCGAACAGATTTATTTATTCTACTCACTTTAAAGTTTGGTGAATTGAAATCACATTTTGTTTGAATAACATTTGTGCTTTCCACGTGAACAGAACGGCGAAAAGTTCGCTGATTTTTCAGAAACACTCTGCTCTTCGATAACATATTTGCGATTCACCTAGGAGCTTATATCACAGTCCAGAAAATTTATATTAATGTATGACCTTAAAAACCAATCGCTCGTACACTTGAGCCTAATATATTCCAACATTTTCAGTAGCGGGAATACAATTGTAAGTAACGCATGCGCATCTTTCAAAATACTGTGATTATTTTCTTAGTTTTGTTAAGACAATATCCTACATACAGCATGAATTCAAAAATTCTTATACTTTATTATTGTAACTATATAAAATGTTTTTTTCATGAAGTATAACTTTATACACTTTTCTATTTTAAAGACTTGATCAACTTCATGGACTTGATGTCTACCGCGCCATCTACTCCGAACACAAAAAATCCATACTTATAAATCCATACGTACGTTCACTGTGGGGCATAAACTAGCACACGCGTTTTGTGAACACGAAATCAACGACAACCTAAGCCATAATGATTGGAAGATCTCGTTTGTTTGCAAGAAATGCAATTTCCCAATTTGTTAGGAATAGCGGAGACCATGGTGGTATTCCCGGCGAGGTAAGTACATATATTATGTAACATTACAACTAGTGGGGTTGGGCTGCCATTTTGAGTAGTGCGTGGAGTTAACCGGAAAGTCACTACTAATTTTAATTGATTTGCCTGTGTTTAATCTTCATATGATCATTTTCTTTTAGAATCTGCCGTTTTCCCTTGGAAACAGATATAAACTGAGTGCTTTGTTTATTCTGTTCTTTGGTTCTGGCTTGGCAGCTCCTTTCTTCATCCTCAGACATCAGCTGTTGAAGAAGTAGATTCTTAATGTAAGTATATCAGCATCTTCATGAATTGTTTTGAGAAATGTAAAAAATGCATTTGTTCTTTGTTGCAGTTGATAAACTAGTGATAGTAATAGTATTTCAAACAACTTAACATGTACATTGTTTAAAAAAATAAATAATTCAATCAGTATTTTGTGTTGAAGTTATGTAATGGAATGAAGCTAGGATCAGTTTTTGTAAAAATGTTGAAATCAAATGTTTTGCAGTGTTTGTCGCGCTTATTGTTGAATTCTTTTGTTTTAACGATAAGCAATTTTTTGGTATTACCTTATTTGAATAGATGTCGCATTAGGCTTGTACATTTTAAATCATGGTGCTGTTTTATTCATTGATTGAAAATTTAAATAATTAGTGAACTGTAGAGGCTATTCTTAATTATACATTATATTTAAAAATATCTTGTACTAATTTGAGTTTTAGGTTAATATTTTATTACGTAGCGGTTTATTTTTACTGACCGTAACTTGGAAAACAGAAACTGCGACGCCTGCAGCTTCAAACTCTGCTAAATAGCAAAAGACCAGTACATTCATAAAATGCGAATGTGCGACTCCCACGGTCGATCCTGGCGACTTAAATTTGACCGCCATAAATAAATTTAGAGCAATTGAGTTCGTTTATCGGAGTTTATCTCAGTTAAGAAGCTGAGCATAACGGCCCACAACAATAGTACAAAATCGTATATGATGGCGAGCCAAACCCAAGGCATTCAACAATTGCTGGTTGCTGAAAAACGAGCTGCGGAAAAAGTATCTGAAGCAAGAAAACGTAATTAGACACAATTTTCAATTATTTCTCATAAGAATTTACTAAATCTAAACTTAATTATTTCGTAGGTAAAACACATCGTATTCGTCAAGCTCGCGAGGAAGCACAAGCTGATATTGAAAAATACCGCCAAGAGCGTGAGAAGGTATTTAAAGAGTTTGAAGCCATGCGTCTAGGATCTCGTGAAGGTATTCAACACCGCATTGATGAGGATACGCAAATACATATTGATAATATGCAGCAGGAAGTGGCTAAAAATAAAGCACAAGTAAGAACAGGTGCTGCCGTGGCAAGATAATTTAATGTTAACATGTTATCGTCGGATTTTAGGTGATTGAAGAGTTAATCTCATTGGCATGTGATATAGTTCCAGAAGTACACCGCAATTACTTCGTCGTGAATCGTAAAATGTAAAATCAATCAGCTGTCTCAACGATGAGAGATGGATTTATCACAAGAAGCGTACATTTTAAATTGAGCATTGTGTCGCCATTCAAGGGCATATACGCAAATGAACAATACAGTGTGCTATTTTGAGCATAATTTATTGTTTAAATTGAAATTTAATCCAACATCTTGAAATTAAAATAAATGACAAAACACATAATATTATTGACCTGTACGTATAGTGAACAGAATTTTATATCATTTTTAGAATACAGCAGTAGTAAAATAAGTATCATATGGCATATTCGATGGTAAGAAACCCACCATTTCGTAATTATACATAACTGAACGCAAATACATAGACTCAATTAGCTTTTTTACTTGAATAATTCGAGCAGCACAAAATCACTTAAATATCAGGATATACACAATAAATCCAATTCTGCTACGCTTTCAAAACCTTCTACATTATTAAGTCACTCACAATTGCTTGTATGATAATTATTAGTTTCATTAATTAGATTATACAAGGTCATTCCTTAAGTTATTAGTTGTATGTGCTTTTGCGAAGAAGCTCCGTTTCAACATTATTACCTTTACCCTGTTGATGATGCGCGACAGCCATGAACACAGGTTTGCGCCATTGCGTGCTGCACATTTACATTTTTGAAATCAACAGGATCAGATAATGGTTTTGCACTTCTCAAGCATCAAGTTACGTTTTTAAGACACTGCGTGAATGTGTGGACAACTGTTACATGATTAAATGTTATATATTATGAGTGCATTTATAAAACAAAACAAAAAAACGTGTGCAAGCTATAACTATTAAGTTAAATTCAATATCATAGTATTCGCTAGTACATAGATGGAAACTCTGATACATAGTTTAGATTAATGATAGCAGCATGTTTACAAATTACTTTACAGTGTACGTTTCGAACTCGTTCATGGAATTATTGCTTACAATACCAACTAAACATGTAGAAATAAAGACAAATTTGTAATGTTCATTCGCCTATTTATACAATTGAACAAACATTCAAATCCTCTCTTAGTATTTGGTATTCTAGACCGTATTTATCATTCACCGTAGATTATATATACAAAAATATAAATAAACGTAACAATAATATAATAGTATTCTCATTTGCATATATCATAAACTATTATTTTTGGATCTTGAATATTTGGAATCAATGACTTTTTAAGTACTTACCGAACACTATCAACTAAAATATAAAATATTTAATAAATTTTGATTTTGGAACTAACACTAGATGAACGTTGACGTACGTTCGTTTTTTTATTATTATTATTATTATTAAATTATTAAATACTCCTCTTCAATACTAGTCAAACTTTTATACCTATAAACTACATTTGAAGTACTTCGTTGGAAAAACCTGACTAGATTTTTTGAAATCTTTACGTTTAAAATGCAGTTATGTACAAAATTGTTAAACCATTTTGATTGCGTGCAATAAATGATTTGACAATTCTAAGACTAATTATTCCACTCAAGAGTCAATTCTTATACCTAATGCAATTGATCAAAGACCAATATTGGATTACTATTCCTTGCCGACACCTAATAATTTAGCAGCATCATCCGCTGACCCAGTTAGAACTTGTTCAATCAGTGACCGATCTCTAATACCTAATAAATTGCTTATTAAATCGCTACCTTCATTCGCATCGGAATCCTCCTTTTCCCTGTCAGATGACTCGCAGTTCCCAGATGTATTGTTATTAGCTGGTTTCTTTTCAGCTGCGATTTCTTCGTCCGACTGGGCATTATCTTGTTGACCAAACGCCAAGTTGTGCTTTTTGCGATGACGAAGCATACTGTGCTTCAAGGTGAACCGCCGCCTGCAAATATCGCAGCTGAAAGGTCTTTCACCAGTGTGCGTCCTCATGTGTCTTCGCAGGTCCTCTGCGGACCAAAAACGTCTCATGCAAAAGGCACAGATCACTTTGCGATTGGAATAATCGGGAAACTTGCCACGAATTGCTTCGTTGTCTTCTTCATCATGATTGTTGCTTTCTTCGGGGGTGGAAGCATTCGTATCTAACGCATTCTTACTCATGAGAAGATCATATTCAGAAGCATGCTTGTCCCGGATGTGATCGAGTGAGTCCTGCCGCTCTGCAAAGGAGCTATCGCAGAGATGACATTTGAATGGGAGGTCGGAATTTTGCGTTAAATGAGTATTGTCTGGAACTAAGCTTAAACTCATTTTAGAGTGAGAAATTTGGGCTTCCCAGTCAGACTTGTGATCGCTATTGTTCTTCTCGTCTTCAGAGCTCCCAGCTTCATAACCTTGACGATCATCTTGTCCGCCATGCTTGGAGACCATGTGCTTGTTAAGATTGGAATATGTAGAGAATGTGCTTGATGGGCAGCTAGAACATTTGAAGGGACGTTCGGGAACGTTGCGCATCATGAAACTGTTGGCGTTTTCATTGGAAATTGTGGTAGCTGTGTTTCCGTGCTTACGAAGCAAATGACGGTCGCAGTTAGATTTAGTTGTAAATAGTAATGGACAATGGCTACACTTGAATGGTTTTTGACCGGTATGGGTAAGAATATGTCGGCGAAGAGATGATGTCCAAGGGAATTTTCTGCTGCAATAGGGGCAGCTTACTCGGTTTGGAGCAAGCGAGTATGCAGATTTTTTCTTTTCTGGTTGACTTGTGTGATTGTCACTCTCCCTGTAAGGACAAAAGACAATTACAATTGAAGAAATTTACGAAAAGACAATGAGTGCATATGTTCAGGACAACTTTTCAAAACACCCACCTGTTTTCATCAGTTCCAGAGTTTCCTTCACTGGTGCTACCACTAGCAACTAGCCCCTCTTCATCTTCCTCGCTAACGAATTCATTTTCTTCATGTTCAGGACGAAAATATTCTTTAAATTCGTTTTGCTGTTGCGATGCATTTTCTAACAAGCGTGAGACAGTAACCAAATCTGAGGTGTCCTCAGATTTTTTGTTGTTGGTTTCTCGTTCAAAATGCTTTTCCTTCATCAATTGTTTGTCTCTCAATTCTTTCAATTTCTCCTCCAAAATACGAGATTTTGGTGTTTCTGTTTTAATTGGCTCTGGTTTGGGTAAATCCTCTGGTTCGTCAATTATCAAAGCATCCGCATCATCTTCAAGATCGTCTTTTCTTTCTTGGTCACGTTCTTGCGCTGCTCGTAAATGCTGAGATAAAATTGCGTACTTTAATTTTTCTGCAACAGACGTCTTGCTGTCGTCCATATCCAAAGATGAAATTGGTGTCTCACAGTTTGGAATGCGCAATTCACAAATAGGGCTCTTCATATTGGGCGGAAGATTCGACTTGCGTCCAGGATTGCTCATGGCCGTTCTTTGACGTTGTGACCAAAACTGGGGATGCTGTTGTTTAATGTGCCTCTCCATGTTGGATCGTAAAGTAAACCTCGCAGCGCAGTGCTCACATGAGAATGGTCTCTCTGTGCGATAGCGGCGTTGCTTTTGTTTTGGCATTAGTACACCATTTTTAATTACCATTTTCACAGAGTTAGGCGATTGCAGTAGTTCGGTTTTGCTTTGCATTACTGGACTATTTTTCATTGAGTGGTCTATTACATTATCCACATTTAACGTGAGTGGTTTCATTTCTTCAGCTTTCGGAGTTTGAGATTCCGTTTTGACATCGCTAAAAAGTGGGTAGTTTGGTGTAAAATTTTTAATGCCGCCCCCGCTAAGTTGTCGTTGTAGCCTATCCTTAGTTTCAGGCGACATTTGCGGTTCAGGAAGAATTGAAGGAATCATTAACGGGTTTAGAGGATTTAGCGGAAAGCCTGGCATACAATTCCTGTACCAAGCCAAATGTGCAGCGAATAAAGCTGACAACGCAGGATCAGCAGCTGGTGAGGTCTTGAGCAGCTGTTGTGTTAAAATATCAGTCATAGGGAAATTAGGAATTTGATTCTTAAGAGGAGATTCCGTATCAAGATCTGCACCGTTTGAATTATTTTGTTCTCTTTCTGGATTCTTTTTGCTAAGATCCAGTGCCATTGGTTCATTGTCTTCCTCGTCAGAGAATTGCTCCTGTTCTGGAATTTTCTTCAAGACATTAACATCTTTGACACGTATGCTTGGTACCGGCTTGTTGGGAGTTGAAGTCGCGAATTGGGAAGCCCAAGGTCCATCCTTACTGCGATTTTCTGCAATGAGGTCACTTATGATCGGCATTTTAGGCGCCATTGGAAACAATGACGGATAATCCTTAGCAATATTCACATCGGGGAATGCAGGAGGAATACTATTTGGTGTCGAACTACGGATTGAGTTAATCTCACTGGAATCAATTGAGTTACTACTCATATTCAGTTTTTTTGCATCAGCTGAATGTTTATTTATATCCTCGTTTGTAGGATCTTCAGATGGGTGGTAGATTATAGCTTTCTTAACTTCTTCGCGTGTATTCTTTGAATGGCGATTGCGCAAATGCCTCTCGCAATTGGCTTTGGTGGTGAACGCGTAGTTGCATAGGGAGCATTCGTAAGGACGATCTCCATTGTGGGTACGCATGTGACGAATTAGGGCAGCTTTGTCAAGTGAAGAATGAGGGCACATGTTGCACCGGTAGGTCCCATTGAGGGCACTATTTAAATGGGTTCTATTGTGTCCTTTAAGTGCTCGAAGATTTGGAAAAACAGAAGTACAAAGGCGGCATGGAAACTCTCCTCTCAACTTCATTTTTCTGAATTCCTGCGCAAACAAATCTTGAGATTCCTCTTCCTCCGTTTTCTCGTTTTCCAGCTGAGTCATTTCTGGATTCTTCCCTTGAAGCTGTTGTAGAAAACTTCCATGAGTCAGAGAAATAATTGATGGAATATCTGCCAAGTCTTTGGTATGATCCATGGACTTAATAGCTTCTTCAATATTACTCTTAGTTAAACCACGATTTATCATGAATGGGAGGGCGTTTAATGGGTGCCTTTCAAAAGAGTTATCTTCAAGGTCCAGGTGTCTGAAAAACTCCTCTCGCTTAATATTAGCGGCAGCGCGTGGAATGTCAAGAATTTTCTCTCGGTTGCCACACTCGCGCATGTGGAACTCCAAAGATTTGTCGCAGGGAAACGCCCTTGAGCATATGTTGCATGTGTACTTGGGACCCACAGCAGACTTGTGGAAAACCTTCTCGCATTCATGTCGCGCAATATGTGGAAACTTTTCGCTTGTGAAATCCACATAGTCGATGTGCTTGAATCCAACAACAACGTTTTTGGATTTTCCATTCGTGTCATCAGCATGTACTGTCGCTTTGTGATAGTTTAATCGTTTTTGGTTGTTGAAGATTTGGTTGCATTGGTGGCACTTGGCAGGATAGTCGGGATGATTGTCTTCTAAATGCACCTCTAGTGATTTTTTCGAGTCAAAGTCATCACGACTGCACACTGGACATTTGAATGATTCTTCTTCAATTTCTAAATGGGGTTTCTTTCGAACTTGGAAGCTGTCCTCGTCGTTATTTAACTTGCGTTTGTTGTCGTATTTGTCGACTTTGTTGTTATTGTATTCGATGCTTTTAGAGCCGCTAGAGACAGTGCTATCGCTACCATCAGATTCATAATTGTCCGCTTTGTGCGTGCGCATGTGGCGGTGCATATTGCCGTTGGTGGTGAAAGTATCACCGCAATATTTGCACGTAAAGGGTCGCTCTCCGCTGTGCACCAATACGTGACGATCTAAGCTAGAGCTAGAGCTTAGTACTTTCGAGCATATCCTGCAGGTGTATCCTTTTTCGGGGTCCTGTGGTGCCTCGCATTCGTTGTTGTGCGAGCGTATGTGGAGAGTAAACTCGTGCTGTGAGGTGAGCATTCGATCGCAAATGGGGCACAGGAATTTTCGATCGGGTGAACAAAAGTCTGATAGTTCCTCCGTTTCATTCTCTGACTGCGTTCTATTTTCGTCAATCACGCCGCTGGGGAAAGTGGAATTTCCGGTTGCAGAAAAGATTCCTGAATCGCTTTGGCTTATTTCTTTGGTTAATGGTTCAGCAGTGACTTCCATTTCTATAACAAACACAATATCTATTTTAATATAGATAAAATTGCTAGCAAATATCTTTTGAACCAATCACTGTTTTTATGGCTAAAGTCTCGGAGGCAACACATGCTGCATTGCATTTGTGTTATCTGTTATTTGTTAATATGATTTCATCGTTACATATTTGTTGAGCGACCCAAATTTCTCAATGCATTGTCTCTACTGCCAAGCATCCGAATTAAACAACAAGAAAA
>JAODGC010002974.1:138468-167454 GCA_027574925.1 Ecitoglossa quadriceps | reverse complement strand
AAGAAGAAGAAGAAGAAGTTGTGCATATTTAAGCGCAAATCTAGTTGACAGCAAGAAATGAGTGTCTCGGCCGGTGAGCTGACAAAACACAATTCACAATAATATCGAATGCGCGCATTCAACATTGAGCAATATTTTATTGCTCGCTCACTTACGTTGCTTATTTGCCAGAGACTTAAAACGCCGTAAACAATAAAACAATGCTCAATTTCATCAAATATATAACGATTTGAGTAAAACGCGACATTTTCTAATTACTGTAGCGGAAATAACAACGCGTTGATGGTGAATACGCACACGCAGTGGGAAAAGCGAGAGTGTAAACAGCAACCTCAAGATATGAGCATGGACCACAAAGGAACGAGATAGGGCGACCGAGATTTAATAGTTTCGGAAATCGCGGTTTGGCCGGCGTGCACAGTACTTTTGAAATCACTATTCAGAGATTGTATCGGAATTCAAAGATTTGGTTCCACGGCTAGGAACAAGGAGGCAGCGGTTGTAAAACAGTTACATACCATCAATTTTATTTGGTACGGTGCGGTCGAAGTGTCCTGGAGGTAAGCAAAGTACACCTTGCATCTCGAAACTATCTTCTGCAACAAACAACAACAACAAAAAAAGAACTAATTACTCTCGGCTCATGTTCACTAGAGGCACATGCTTCAGATAAGGTGTATTGACACACACACGCATGATTCGAATCAAGAGATAATGATTCCAATCCATCTGCGCGTCGCAGTTGCCGCGTCAAGATGCAGTCCGGAAAGATGCTAAGCATGCAACTTTAACGGCTCCGGCTGATCGTCGAACAAATCGCCCACATTTCGTCTGCGGACGGTTTGATGTTGGCTCCTTCGGAAATTATGCGTTATTTACGCAGCATATGGCAGTTTCACCTGCCCGAAAACATATCGAGCGGGTACGCGCGAGAGCACCTGCTTTTTGGTCGAGCGTGGCGCGTGCTGCTCTTTACCAGCGACCCTCATCGCTACAATATTAACCGAACGACTAAACCTATCAGTTAAAAAAGCACATGCACACGCATATTGACTAGTGTTGATTACATTGGAAATCAGCTCGTTGCTCGGCTTTACTTTCGATGTCAAATGCGCACCGGTGAGACGACGCATTTCACACTTGAAACATTTGAAATTGTTTGAAGGAAAACATTTCGCTATAATTGAAATTGGAGATATGTTGCGAGAATTGCTTGCCAAAAAATTGCTCAACTCGCCACGAGCTCTATACGCACGTAACGACTTTTTACAGCAAAACTCATTACTTTTTACGCGCTGCAAGTAAATTGGTAGTTAAGGTCGATTTATCTCTGAGTTATTATTGATTTTTTCACTCTGCTATTGAGAGCCAAAATTGTCACTTGCATTGCTTGCCCCATTCACCCATTGGGTCACCAATAATTCTTCTATTTGCTCAGATTGTGTCAATAAAAACATTTTGTTTGCAATCTTTGTACAAATTGACTACAAGCTGCATACATAAATTAAGCCCGTTTGGATTGGCGTAATCCGAATTTGTATATACCAACAAATTTCAATTCCCCAGTCACAATCCAAATTGTGGTTATTACTCTCAGAAGACGGTAATGCATGATATTTCGTTAATTATCAATAAATTAGCTGCATTTACAGTACTCGTGTGTGTGTGTGTGTGTGCTCGCGCGCGTGTTTACGGTCTGACGACTATGGATCCCGTCATATCATCTTATATGAAGAAAGCGTAGCCGTTGCTCAGGCAACAGTAAGCGCCAACACGATATTCATCATCATATAGGCACCAATCGATAACATAATCATGCAATTCGCGCGTATGCAGCTGATATTTTGCGGCATCGCCAAATGTGTAATCAAACAGATCAAATGAGATGTGGGCGCGTATGGCGAGATGAACCGCATACTTGTAAGCGCGTGTTTCGCGAGATAAGCCAATTCACAGAAGTGAAAAATCCAAGCGCACTGATTGTCGATTTACAGTAATATAACGCTTAGGCGTTTGCGGCACAGTAGCGGTGTACAAATCACAAGTTTGTGGTTTTGCTTCAGAAAAAAAACCTCGTTGCGACTTTCGATTTTCATGGCTACAACCAACGTCAAGCTCACACAACTCTCAGATTCTGTTCTGAATTGGTGTTGGGTGCGATTTTTCGTGGGTTTCTACTTCCGGCACATAGTGTCGATTTTTTCCTCTCGCTATTTACTTACATGCGCGCACTCAACATCCTCTCGAAAAACGCGAATGGGTCACCGTAAACGTGCCGCAAATATTCCATCGACTCCAACTCGACAGCAAACAAGCGCGAATAAAAATTATTATAGTCGTGTAGTGCAGGAATAATGAGATCTTCGTTACGGTCCGCTCCAGATGAAGCATTCGAGAAGATTTCATTAGAGTCTGCGTTTTTGGTCACGCGAGGTTGGCGATGAAGCACTGCCACTCGGTCGAGGTAAGCAAAGTACCCATGGCAGCCGCTGCGGATGGACTTTTTGAACCCATCTTTTGCCTTCAAGTCTGCACCGGCAGCGCCAACGCCTTTAAAGCCGTTTTTACAAACGGAAGCACATTGTCTTGCGACTGGCATGCTTCCGATCTCGGACGAGGGGACTCGCGTGGACTTGACTTACGTGGAGTGAACTTGTTCTGACGTGCCCAACTCTTCGAGGGGCGAAATTCTTGGTAAATGAATCATTACGTGGAAAGATCACTGAATCGCAACTCTTTAAATTGCAACAATAATGCTATCGCTGTACTTCCGGTTTCATCACACTTTATTACATCCACTCAACATTGCTGCCAATTAAGGCAAATTAATTAATTGATCATTGCTTTGTGATGGATGTATGCCAATAATTTTTGCTGTTCGAAGTGATCCTTTCGACTAGTCAAATAAAGGCGCAAATTACACGTACATTAGTAATAATCTCAACATGTAATTGTTATCTCACGACCTCAAGCAAAGAGAGTTGTTTGTTTTGAATGAGAAATTCGTCTCGGTCGGATTTCCGCGCAGTTCAATGAATGATTGCACCGTAATGAAGCTGATAAAGCGCGTCAATGTTTAATTAAGAATCATTTCGGATGCGTTTGCTCGCATAGTATTTAATTAGTTGGTCGCTTGAATTACATCCCGCAATATCTTATCGAGCACGTTGTTGATCTTACAGGACACCAGATGGTTTTTATCAGCCTAATAGTCGCAAGGTAAACAAATTAAAATTTTAAGTCATCATGTTACTACACTCAGGCGCTTAAATTGCACTCGCTTATCAGACATCCTCCAAACAAATTGCAGCAAATCGGTAGTTGCCGATGCAGAAGAATGAAGGTTCCCAACGGATGTCGGGCATTTTGTAGCGATTCCACGAATCTAGAGCGCGGGACGCTTTTGTAAGGACCCGAAAGGACGAGGGTGCGCGGCAGCCAATTGCAAGTTTCCCAGGGTCGGTGGTAGCTTTTCCGAGCGGATCACAGAAGATAAGTATAGAACGAGAGCGCCGCGATGGTTGAGAGTGGGGAATGGTCGATGCAGCAGGCCGACGCGCCGCAGCAGAAAAGGTGTGCCTCGGATGGATCTCGCGAGAGCAGGCGGGCCAAGATGGCGCCGCCGCCAGAGCCGCCCGGCCGCGCGTATTGATCTGTGTTGCGATCTGTGCCCACCGTCTCCATGCCAACGCACACATCACACACAGACACCTGGCGCAAGCACCGGTGCGCCAAACGCGCCCAACGCCGACACCCTCGCCGCCTCGCGAGTCTGTCTGCACGCAGGACGAGGCCGGTGGGATGGCCAGGCGCCGCCGTCGCGCAGCAGACAGGGGCTAGCGCAGAAGATAATAAATTATCTTCTTGATAATACCCATAGCGCCCTCGCGCACACGCCAAGTTAATGAGTGCTGATCTACGCCTGGCCTGTGGTACAAAAGCCAAGGGTGGCACTGATTGTTGTCGGCAAGGGCGGTATTGTGCGCGCTGCGAAACTCGCAGGTGATATCTATCGGCGATTTCTGTTTGTGGCCCATACCCCTCAGCCCGCAGCGCTGTAATGAGCGCTAATCATCTTTCAATTGTACGACACACGCGCGCATTAATTTACCAGCGACTTTCCAAAATTAATAAATCTTTAATTCGGTGCCCTGGTCAGCAAGCAGTGGGTATGGCGCAACGTAGAATGTAAGACATGCTCGCATTGTCCTGACACAAAATTCCAAATTTCGAAAGCAGATTTCGTTATGATACATGCGCGCCGCTACAATAAAATCGAAATCCTCATGTGTGCGCGTAATTTAATGCAACTTAATTCTTACATATACAATAATTATAAAGATGTACTCTTCATATATTAGCTCGCTAATTAAGACGGTAACGTCCTAATAATTCCGGTAATGAACACACGTTGTAAGCTCACCAGTAAAATGTATCAGGCAGTTGATAAATACATTTGCTCATCTCCGCAGGATGTGAGTAGTTCCAACCAGCGAGGGTTGCAATTATCCTAATAAATGTTTGACATCAAATTGTTTAAGACGTAGTGGGGGTGGGTGGGGAAGTGGGGGGGGGAGGGGCGCGCGCGAAGGAGAGAGGGAGCAATTTAAGAGGAAATCGTGATTGTTATTAACGTCAAGCCAAATAGATATAATTAAGCGGCGTCAGGCGCTTCCCGCGCTGCGCGAGACAACAATGGAGCACGAGAAACATCACAAAACGAATGCGATCGCGACAAATTGACATCAGCAGGCTCAATGACAACTTGCTCGCAGGACAAATGTTGCAAATCGTATTATCTCGAGACGCGCACGTCCAGCGAGCAGCGGGAATTATTTTCATTGGCTATTATTCAAATGCGTACTTAAATAGAGTGCAGATGCGTGTTTACCTTGTGCTTCTATAAACAATGCTCCCATCGCGACATTTGCAAACGCACGAGATGTAATCATGCCTGCGGCAGGTGTGTTTAGGAAAATATCCGTCCTCTCTCAAGCGACTATCCGAAATGCTCCGTGTATATTATCGCTGGGTGTCGTCCGCACGCAGAAAAAACAGCAAACAACATGGAGACTCGAGAGAAAAACCGAAAGTGTTGCGAGTGTCCATGGTAACCAGTGAATACATACAAATGCCTTATCGGACAGGCACCCATTGTCCTTTTATATGTTGCACCTTCCTCGCCGATTTCCTCTCGCTTCGTCGAATGTTGCAAACGTCAACGAGCGACAGACAGACAGACACTGTGGCGCAAGCACATTTTCGAAGACTTCTTCGACGCAATTTTCCAATTCCAGTGATTCCCGGCGTTGATGGTTATTGCGAATAACACGTTAAGCAGAATAATTTCAATTAATTAAATGTATTATGTTTATGTTTACTGCTTAGCGCATGGTGGCAGCTACTGTGGCTTCGCGCTCTGATAATTAGGTATCGAGCCATCATCTTTCAATGCGCATTAGCGTATTGCTCGAAGATGATTCGCAATTACGGTTTCTACGCGCTGCTCCAGAGTTTCTTTTATTTTTTCCAACGAGCAGCACACGCGTGTCTTTCGCCCATAATGCGCTACAGAATGCACGCCGAAACGAAAATGAAAGTTGCACGTTTTTTACCATAATGATTGTTTCAATATATTGACAGCCACGGAAAACACACGCATTGATTGGAGCAAATCTTGATGTTAATTGCATGTAGATTAATTCACACGTTGAGATTGTAATAAATTGCTCAGTTACCTTAAGCTTAAAACTTGGTAATCCATATCAGTCCAAATTTCTCCCGAGATGTGACAAAATCCGCAAATTCCGAAAACAATTGACATTGAAGGTAAATAACTACCGCACTGACCAAACCACACAGATTGTTCTCTGAGAAACACAGCGCACAGCAGTACGACCGCCTCGGACGACAGCCGATGAAGATCTGAAGATTTTTCTCTGCGGCAGTGGGCCGTGAGCGCGTCGGGAAAATCACGCGAGGCACTGGACGCTCGCGAGAGAGTGAGATGTTGGCTCTCCGAGACGTGCGGCAGAGTGACTTCACGAAAAGATCACGACGGTTCAACATCAACGCGGCGGTGAAGAGCGTACGCGATTGGCTGGCGCACGACGCGTGGTGGGGGCGGCCTGGACGAGATATCCTGGCTGCTCGACTGCCGCTCTCCGCGAGCGCTGCTGCTGCCGAAAGTCGGACGTTTTTCTCTACGATAATGCGCCTCCGACCAACCTCGGCCCTCCACAACGCCGCACATCACTAAAAGCATCTATATGCAACGTGCTACTTTTGCAATGATAACGCTGCAGCCATTTTCGGTGGTGCTATGGGTGAACGTGAAGTGAGTTGCTCTCTCCACGCAAATAGCCTATTGCCTTCCATCTTCCTTGTAAACTTGTGGAAAACTCGCGATGCTTGCTTTCTGCAACAACGACTAGGATGTGGTGTTTTGGGTGTGGGTGGTGATGACATAGTTTTCGCTTTACTCACATTGCGATTCGGGTCATCAAGCGTATTCCCAAATGGATGAAATCAATTGATTGTTTCTCCACGCATTATCATTTCTTTCATAAATTGTTCAAAGCCATTCTCATCATTCTTCCAGCTGATATTGACAGCAACAACGGCTCTGACTCAGACCGCTCGCAGCGGCATGCCGAAATTAATAATTAAAGATAACACGATGAATGGAAATTCTCGCGCATGAAGAAGTCGAATTCAATCGTCTTGTGATAGGCGTGCATCGATATGGAAATGTGTCATGCACGTAGGTAGGTGATTTTAGCATGCTAGCGAAAATATCAACCAACGTATACGAAAAGCCGCCAGACATCAAAATTGCACACTGATACTTAACATAAGTCACTAATCGAAAGCATCGTCTGCTAGTCGCCTGCGTGTCATTCACATTTGTGCAGAATTTCGTAAATTTCATTTCAAATGCTTTGCAACACTTTTAATTTACTAATTTGCTAACAAGTTCATTTTGTTGCCAACATACTGTCGGCTGGTGCATAATTCGCTTAAGCATTGAATTCGTTATTTTACCAATATAAGCAGTTTATAAATAAAAACTATTCCGTTTTATTGCATTTTCTACTTGAAAGCTACGTATGTTGTCAATTAGAAGCTATGTAGGAGTGTTGTCTGAAATTGCTCCAAACAGGTGTTGTCTTCTTGTACAATTGATACACAGCTGATTCGAAGCAAGAGGTGCTACTACAGTGATCTACTACACACCAGTTGTGGTAGAGCACAAAATCGATCCGCCAATTGATGGGACAGATACTGCCGATGGATGTGACAATGAAAATCAAGCCCATCAAATTACACCGAATCGATCTGGTGTCACATGCGATATTTGTTCACATTTCCAAGCTACTTTCAAGCCTCATGCTGCTTATCGTCGCTGGCAAACTTGTGCGAGAAATTCGAAAAATGCATGCAAATACGCCACTTGCTTTATCTAGCATACTTATTGCATTTGTGATTTATCAGAGACGACGTCAAAGGTTTCCATGCAAAACACACCGGTTTATTTCTAGAGGGAAATTCTTGCTTTAGCGCATTCTAACCTCCTTTAACGCATTTATCCATAGGGTATTGGCTGCGTCGTGTGATTTGGAAATCAGTGCAAAAAATATTTGTCATTGCTTCGTACTCATACTTGTGCATTGGTAGCACAAAACGAAGCGATTAATGTTACCACGTAGAGACTTCTAATTTGGTAAGAAAAGCGACACAAACAATAAACCCATAGAGTTGTGACGTTATTATTACAAAGCAACAATTGTTTTCCTCGATACGTTCGCATACATGGTAGGCGACTTGTTTTCTCTTATCAACCTACATTGCTCAACCTTGCTAAATTAGACAAAAGTCTAAACAGCTAGTGAAATTTCATTGCGGGAATTTATTTGCGTATTGACCAGCATTAACAATTACGACTGCTGTCTACCACCTACCCTCTGGTCTACTCTGGTCTACTCTGGTTTTTACCCAATCTGCTGCACATTACCGAAATAGAGCGGGTTAACTAAGCCACTATTTAAACTGCTGTTGAGCAAATGTCATTATGTGGTATTGTAGAGGGTGCAATCCCCTTGTGCTTTCAACATCTCAATTGTCATCTCCTAACTGAGCATGGGATTAACCTGCTCAGCATTGCTCACCCTCACGGTGACTTTTACTATCCAGCAACTGGTTGTTCCACCACTCTCGATGCAATTCCTCTCAACAAATCCATCTTCTTAAGCATCTGTATTTACAAGCAAAGTGCAAGTTGCAAGCGACCTTGGAATTCTTGTATTTTTGCGCATGTGCAGTTATGTATGTATAGATTGAACTTGTTTGACAATTGCGGAATGTCGAAAATTTGGAAATGCATTAAAATGCAAATAGGGTTATAACGAGCGCCTGCTTGGTAAATTTCCAACAACAACAACTAATTATTAATCTCAACCTAATAGTCGCCTTAATTGCTCGTCCACGCTGGCTGGAGACGCACCGTCTTCGGACGGAGGTCGTTACGTGCCGTACGCGATGGCACCTAATCGAAGAAACCATTAATGGAGGATGCGCTTAACATTCCATCGTCGCCACCACCAGACGTAACCATGGCGCATGTCAATCGCTGTGCTAAGTACGGAATTATCAACAACTCTAAGCCATTTATCTCGTCCTACCAGAAACGTACATGACCGAAACATCAACGATGTCTTCTTCCGAGTCTGGACTGCGACAAGATGTGCAGACACCATCAACAAGCACCAGGAGGAGTTGTCATGTTCAAATGCATATTTTATTTATCGCAACCGTGACTTATGACCTAATCATTGAAATAACTCATGGCTCACGTTGTAGGACATTAATGCAAGCAAGATATTTGCATATTTCCAACGAACTTTTTATCAATGCACATGTTGTTTGTTTCTTCAAGGGCCAACGAGGGGTTGATGTTAAAGGGCTTTTATAAGGTAGGTCAACAACGGCGTGTTTATGGTCACAGGTCATTCGGAGACAATGGTAAATTGGGTGCTGACCATGGGTGCACCAAGTGTCAACCACGTTGGGTGACCGGGGGTCAAATGTCCAACTACATGATAATGCCTCTCTGACACTCGCAAGGACACATGAGGGCTAATAAGATTAAGTGTTGTTTTTTCACGCGAGAAGCAACTACCCTTCTCCTTGGCTAATAACAGTCATACTCAAAATTACCGCTGTGCACATGGAAGACAACTCGTAACGAGTGTCGTGCGGCGTATAATTTTTAGGGGCTGTATGATTACGTTTTAAATAGTTTATGATTATCGAGTGAATGGCGAGGCATTAATCACGCCCGTTGCATGCTTCTTAACATCGCTTTCACTTGAGGACGGAAAGCTCGGAATTAAACAATCAGCAACGACAGCAATGTCCCTATACTAACGGATTTTTCAATGCACTAAATATTCCGCTGTAATTTAATAAATTATTGCAGCAAGAAGGTAACACGTTCTGAGGAAGTCAGCGGTCGTCATTCATTAACTGCACCGATTCTAGCACCATTGGTGTCTAACTGCCTAACTGTGGGAGCAAACAAGTCAACTTGCAAGACGGCCAAGAACAAGTTACATTCGAGGACAATATACATATAAATGTAAGAATAAACTGGTCTAAAATTTGACTAAGTCGAGAAATTGTGTCTTCATCAACTACAAGAGATGGACACAGTGCAAGTACAAGATCCACGCTCAGCATGATACAGTTACAACGAACACGAGAATGTTGCTCATCTACAGCTGGAATGTGAGATACTTTCTCATAGTTTCGTCTTCAACGCGCTTCTTGGAAATGATGAGCTCACAGCAAGAGATGACAACCGTGGAGATGTAATGTTACCTAATTGCAGCATCACATGGGTATTTAGTTAGATCAAATCAATTCGTATAGCTAAATGCCAACAAATGGTCGATGTAATCTCCTTAAATTTAGACCCTAGGACTATTTAGGACATCTGGGTAATAGAGAAAAACCAGTTCCAACTAACACACTTGGCGTGTGCCAATACTAATCCGCCAGTCAAAGGTCACCTCAGGAAGCGCCAGTAATATGAGCCGGTATGAGATTGACTACTGAATGCGCATCCGAGTAGGTCCATCAGTATTAAGATAGCAGGACGCGTCGCATGGCGAGACGCCGCGCCGGTCATTTGCGACCGAGACAAACAGATAATTAATGCTTACCAATCGACATTCCGATGAGATGTCTCCCGCGCGATGGGTCTCTCGCCATGAGTGGCTCGTGCTCGTAATCGGTCGATAAGAAGTGCACTCTTTGTTCCATTACGATCGTGTTAATAGACGAGTGTATCTTCGCTGTGTTCGCCCGTCACGATTTCACTTTTCTTCGTTGATGCGTTTTCGAACAATGCAAGCAGACACGCCAACGAA
The DNA here is from genome assembly GCA_027574925.1 of Ecitoglossa quadriceps. Taxonomy (NCBI): domain Eukaryota; kingdom Metazoa; phylum Arthropoda; class Insecta; order Coleoptera; family Staphylinidae; genus Ecitoglossa; species Ecitoglossa quadriceps. The sequence goes on along the minus strand of JAODGC010002974.1, from coordinate 157,024 downwards.
CGCCAACTTTTAACAATGTAACATTGAGCCGACGATGTAATAATACTTACTAATTGTTTGATCGTTTAATAATGATGCTGATAAAGGATTTATTTATTCGACGGTTTGTAACAAATGTGCGTAGAATAATAATAATCGCAATGAAATCTTATGCTTCATTAAAGTTGTAAGCATCAGCTTACCAAGTGAGAAATGGAAATTGTTAGAAGAGTTGCTTGCTTTCGTAGCGTGTGTGTTGTATTGGATAGTCAGAAGGCGACTGATTCCTTCAAGGTTTCTTCGAATGCAGCTAAATTCTGGAGATTCACCAGGACCTCCCAGTTTTAGTCTTTCAACAACCCTTTCATTCTCTGCAGACAAGATGGGAATCTATGTAGGTTGTTTGGTACGAAGAGAGGGAAATGTGGAGCAGACCTCAAGGAGAAGAAAGGGTTAGATATCAGTGGAAGGGTAAAAGGTATACCCAGAAGGATTTGTGGGTCAAATTTTTTTTTGTTTTTTTATTGTGTCTTATATTTACTTGCGAGCCTAGTATATAGAAAACAATTATATATATAATGACAATCATATCAACAATAAATTAATAAAGTTGTTAATTTGTAGTTTTATTAGCATTATAACAGAACACTATGTGGTATAGAAACTAAAACTACAACATTAATTTTATAGTGGTTCTCAATCTACAAGTATCATTAATATGTGTTTGGCAATATGCTATTAATTAGGTTTAATAAATGCCTCAACGGACCTCAAACTGAATTGTTACAAATTCTTTTCTTTCTAGGATATTCTTCTACGTCAGTTGTTTTAAATAATTTCTTATTTAATATTGCTATCTGGACTGTTCAAAGGTAAGACCAAGCTTATTGTATTCGATGGGAACTCTTTCATTTTAGCCTAGATACTCTAGATTAAATTCTCAATCTGTTAGCAACGGTCACAGGCAAGAAAATTATGCAAACCATTGGCCCATTAGTTCATTCGCCCATTTACCTTTCTGGCCATCAGCTATCCCGACCGTTGGACACAATAAAAATTAGACCAAAATCCTCGAGGAACCGTTTTCTCACAGAGGCTAAATGTCCAGGATGGTCATCCCATCATGACCATCGGTCTACTCGCGCTCAGGTAAAACGTTTCCTTCATATCCTGTCGCTGGCAAAATGCAAATGAATAAATAAAAAACGATTGTGAATGTTACACCACTGGTCATGCGATCACTGGGCATCGGCTACCTGCTGACCCCTCAGCACCGCGAAGGATTCGCTACCTGGCATCTACCTGCCTACACATCCCTCGCCGCTTGACCTTTTCGAGGTGACCTAATTTAAATATTCCTTATCGAAACGGGTGAAATATGCCGCATTTGAATGGTCAACCGTATTGTCCTCGGCGCTACCCTTTTTTTCACTGTTGTTTCACTGTAGCCGTTGGGCTATTGTGACTAGAAGACGCAAGAATATCCAGGTCAGTTGAAAATGGACCATGGGCACTACGCAAAAAAACGTATTTAGTTCAACCGCGCATTAATCCAGGTTGATAGTGGCGTAGGTAAATTGGGAGCGGTCGGACAAAGACTCATTGCGACTTTGGTCAAAGTTCCCAAGAAGGCTCAATGTCTCGGACGTGCCAGTGTAACGGTCGTGGGCAAATCAACAAAGCAGTTAAATTTTCTGTAGGTATTCCCAACAAATAAAAGATAGCATAACGTAAATTCTGATTTTCTTTCCATTAGATACAAGTAGTAGCGCAGCAAGCAATTCAGTAGTAAAAAGTGGTTAACAATAACATCTCAGCTAGCATAACAACTAATATATGAATGACAAACAAAATTTCTTGATATCTTCATGTATCATATCGAACTTGATCTATGTGATCACGTCGCTGGAATTGCACGCATTTATTTTTGCCAGTAATCAGGTAACTCTAGGATCAACACCAAATGATACCCGAACAACCGATTACTTACTAACAATTACAATGCGCACAATGAGTAATTATTTACTTTCCACATTTAAAGATAATCGTTAATATACACGGCGGTAGCTGTCACAAAGCAAAATATTGATTTTATTTTTATCTAGCGACGGTATCGCGTTCATTTTCACGTCCGTCGTCGCATCCATGACTCGACTTTATGTTTCTGCATAATGAGCATAGTCGAGAAATTCGACTCGCTCGCACTGATACACCTCAAAGACAGCGCTTATCAGATGGTGAAATGTGTATCAATTAATATTCATCGATTCCATGCCATTGTTCTCTGACTGACCTGAGGATGGCGAACACGAATAATTATAAATTGAAATCATTTGCGCGGATAATGATTGTGATAAAAAAAGGGGGCGCTGGCGCGATCTTTCAACTCCTGACCCCTACCTTTCGCGCCAAAGAGATTCGATCGATGATCGGCTCGTACAATCGTCTGCGATGGATATTTACCGCCGCGCGATAGATTTGCATATATCGACTTGCATCAATCGGAGCGGAGTGGAAAAAATGCATTAAACATTAGTGCTATTAGACGTGTACACGGATTTTTCCTGTCATTCCCGAGATTATACACAGGCATGAATTAAAGCGTGTATCTTGTGCATATTTAATTTGGGCTGATTTAATTATGCTGCCTGTTCATAGTCCACAACAATGAGAAGAATGTGAGAGCACCGTACATTTCAGTAAGCGTATGCAAAGTTATGAATTTGGGACTTATCGATGTGACGCTCGTAAGAGAATCGCATTTAAAGCGTCAACATGTGGAATAAAATGTCGCAAACGCAGATAACGTATGTCGAACTGTAAAAAACTCGTCATGCACAAGCTCATAAAAAATGTGTGGTGCTGGAAGCTCCCTCAGTAGCAGCACATGTACATTGGTGTTTTATTAAGCAGCGATAATATGTTCTCGGTAAACTATTTTGTTATTATCATCATTAGCCATATTATTGTCTTCGTTGCGCTGATAGGCAGTAAAGTTTTCTGGAGCCAAGGATTTCTGTTGCACGAAATGGCAAATTTATTGCTGGATATTGCCGTATTTATTTCAACTACGTCAGAAATTACATTGGTCTAGATAAAGTCGTCTCTCACACGCTGAAACTTGGAAATAATTACGCACTGCTTCGACAACAATAAGAAAAACATCATTTCCTTGGAAAACACATTAATGCGTTACGAACAAGCGTGTGCGTCAAATGTTCATATTTCTGATGATATGTGCTATTTGAAAATTATATACATATATCTCTCATTTGGTATCAAGTATTTTCCAACAATGACGTTGCATGTGATATATTTTTAAACATTGATTACATCACAATTTGCATTACCAATGATACAGTCTGTAGTTATTTCACCTTGTCTGCTCTTTTCGATGTAATTGAATATTTGAAATCGCACACGATGAGAAGTCACTATGGGCCATTACGAAAGTTACTTTGAGCTGTCAACTTTTGCAACTTTCTCACTTGAAATAATAAATTAAGGGAATACTAGGACTACGATAAGTAATTTAATAAATATTGCCAAATGATATGAGATTTATTTACTTTGAATACAACCTTCTGTAAATCAGCATAATCAATTGATTATTTCGTGTCCCTTGTTCTTCCTTCGTAAAACTTGTTTAAGGTGTTGCAGTACCAAGATAACGGGCAACGCATTCAGTACGCTTATCAAGTCCCATTAATTATTGAAACCTCTTCGTCGACGTGTGCTCATTCGAATACAAGTTTTTTCTTATCAGAGGACGTCCTGTTGTTGTGCACGCATTGTTTCATGTTACAAAAGACTATCATCGCAGTATCGCATATTAAGAGTCGTTCACTTTAAAAATTATTTACATTTTAATCCTGGCGACAAGCGGAGTAAATTGCGGCATTAAATGATATCAGCCCAGCTCAGTGCCTTTGCACCACATATTTCTTAAGGCGATAAACAGTGCGGAAAACTCGTCCGACCCAGTTGAAACCTCATTGGAGTTGGTCGTCATTGACTGACGTCGAAATTTGCCCATCGTAAAATTACACGCTATTAGAAATAGTCCTGGAAAAATATATCTATGATTGCCGTGCATATGCATTCCTTCCCTCTTCTCCTCTAAAGTCCTCGGGCCGGGTTTCAATGCACAGTATTCACATGGCAAGCAGATAACGATTGCGTTTCAGTGTTTGTCTCTTGTCGTACACGCCGCTAATTTAGCTGCCTTCATGTTGGAGAAGTTTTCGTTACATTTTTATTTCGAATGAATTCTTATCGCCGGTAATTGCGTCGCGTTGCCTACCGACCGCAGCTATCAGCGTGTGAGTGAGTTCATTACAGATGATAAAGGTACGCCATTTATGCGGGCCGTGATAAACGCGCCTGGGACGCACAGAGCTCATAAACGAATTCTCAGCGCGAGCGTACAGAGACACACGCTGAATGCGTATCGGAAGCAGGGCGCACCTGAAAGAGTAAATTATTTCTATTTTACATGCGAGGAGACGACCGAGTGCGTTGTGCGATGAACGCAAAAATGCGCGCGAAGAATCGACCGTTGGTTGTAACACACCACTTTAGCCGGCGATTAGACATTTTACGCTCCTTTGCTGCGGCATGCTGGCTAGCACGTGGCTCATCCTGGCCACTCATCCAGAGTAATAACGGCTTTCTGGCTGCGAGAGAAAGTACCATGGGCACGGAAATGTGAAAAACGCCACGGCACGGTACGATCTAAGTTTCCGAATTGTTTGCTTCACTCCACTCTCGTGACGTGGGCTTTTTCATAGTTTGGGCTTTGTGTGTGGATGTGCTTTCGAGAAGTTATAAAACTCCCCCAGCGTTCCGCGCGCTGCGTCGGCGGAGGGCATTCGGCACAAACGTTCCGCATCACGCGAAAAGCTCTAAAAAGAGAGGAAAAACTGGGCCTCGATCAATATTTCTCTTAAATCATGCAGCATAGCGGGTAGTGGCTGAAGGCAGGAAGGCAGTTTTTCACCCCATCTGTTTACCTGAGATGAGTCACTCAGGTGGTGTGCGCGCCGCAGCGAGGTCATGCGCGCGGGGGCGGCGCACGATGCTGCTGCTGGCATCGACGCAGAGCAACCAATGAGATTGCGTCTGCAGAGCGGAGCGGTGCGACGCCGCACACAGACACGACGCCGCCGCCGCCAACGAGAACACAACACTGCTCCCAGGCACGCTATGCTCTTGCAACTGCCGTTAAAATTAATATTTTATGTGCAGTCTGTGCGCCAAAAAAAAAAGGGAGAGTTCAAAAGATACCTATGCTAGTTGTCTGTAACGATTCGAGAAAAGGCAACCGACACTTGACTTTGTAAAAGCTAAAAAGTATTTCCATCTTACTAAAAGGCTTAATCAATGTTGTTTTGTTAGGGTGATAAAATATCTTGTTGGCTCGTTTATCTTAAGGTCTTCACGACTCCTCTTGCCTTGATGCCTTGCTGAGCACAGTGTACACCGGCGGAGAATATAAAAAGAAAACGCGCGACATGTGCATCTGACCAGCAAGAAGAACAACGACCAGCTGATCCAAAAGATGCATCTCTTCGGCGGCCGCGCCACATCGCGCAACGGCAGCAGCAGATGTTTATTACAGACGGACAGACGGCACGCGCCCTTTTTTCTATATCAACTGCCTTGCTGGCTGCTGTTTCTTCGGCCTCTGCGTGCGTCTTATTACATCGCGGCGCATCGCGCCTTATAATAATCACTCTCTCGTGACGCGTGCCACGAAGGGCCGTTACAACGCAAGAGTTCATAACTACCAACATAGTACAATTTCAAAAATGCATTGAGCCACTGAATGAAATCGAAACATAAAACTCCATCATCACCAGTATTGTAGCAAAGCACAAAATCATCCTGAGCCGCAGGGCAATTTCCGATTAATCTTCAATTCAATTTCATGATAATAGATCGACAATGCGCTTGTATGACTTTGGTGGTTTTGTTTGCAGTTTGAAGCTGTGATCAGTCTGAGACCATCGCATCATATAGGTGGGTGGGTTGTTGTGTGTCGTGTCGCAGTTTGCATGCGTCGCATGCATTAGCAATGTATGCGCTGTGCGCGTGACCACAATTATTTTAGGTTTTTTTCCCAAGCAACGCGTCCGATTGCGTCCGCCACCCTATTAGCGACCCACGCACGGTGGTAGACCCTCGCGCAATATCCTGATACGCTCTCTGTCCGTGCTCCTGATGCGAGTAATGTGTCTGGGTCTCTTCATGTCGTCCGGCTGTCTCCTAAAATGCGTGTGTGTACTTTATCTGCTTGATAATTACCGTGAGTGTTCTCTGTGACGACCATACAACGTCCGACACACGTCAAATGATAGTTTGCTAACTAACGGAGGTGTTCGTTATATTAATGAATTTCTTTTTCTATCAAAATGGTTCATGTCCTGTGGTGAAGGAGAGTGATATTTTTCAAAGGCAAAATAGAATTTTCAGAATTTATTTTTGAAACTTAATCAACTAAATTGTTTATATTATGAGTATGGTGTTTTTAGTAAAGCTGCAAACCACTTCCATCCCTAAAATGGGTTTAGACACCTTTAAATTCAAAAATAATTTTGTATACTTATTTTAAGAGGAATATTGCATAACCTTGTTTTACATCTTCTAGTTGATTGATCAATACATGAAAATATCTAATTATTACCAATCTATGTATTTGAATTCTGCAGTAAAAAGAGTAAAACCCATTATTGTTTAATTTGACTTTATAGAAAGAGGATGTTGAGAAATATACGATATACGTTTCTATTTATTTGGTAGTAATTTAAATTGTAGTTACTTTACAACCCAATTTCAGGCCTTTAAAATCAAAAGATCACTCCTTAATTGGTGGTTGCAATTCAAGAGCTATGTTTTGTGAACATTTCAAGCTTAAATCCTCTTCTGGTGTCAATAAATTTGTTCCCATAGATGAGAAGTAAGGTTAATACATAGCATTCCCAACACCCACATTATATTTGAAGTGGTAACCTCCAATCCACTTTGCTTGGTACCGAAGCAATATTTATATTTTTTGCAGTGTGCAGAAAATATTTGTCGCAATTCAATAATCACTCGCAGCGTTTCTGTTCTACCTAGATCGAAGTCTCTGCTGATGAACGCAGATTTCTTCCACGACGACGTGCACTACTTTGGCCGCCGATTGTCGCCGAGATGTGTTGCAATGTCATCGCAACGCACGCATTTCCTATCGATGTTCTCGACGGCGGAATCAATTTGTGCACGCGTAGACGAAATAAAGTCCATTCGCATTACGCAAACGAAATAATCGCGCTGCCTGTGCGCCTCAAATTCTCGGCGTCGTCGACGAAAGCAATAAATCATCATTACGGGCGGTTAGCGCGCCCAGCATCTGTCCTCCTGGACCGTGTGACCAAAGGGTAGTGTCTTCCCAGCATCACGTATCGACTCGACCACAGTGCGGAAGCGAGGTGTTAAATTCGGGTGGGTCCCGGAAAGGTCCAAGGAAGCTAAAGAGGCCAGCGTCTTTTTAATCAAGAGGGCAAGGGATCTTCTAGTATCCAGTTACCAACCGACCAGAGGGTAGTTGATACCTGGACCACAGAACAGGTTATGACGCCTCACAACAAACACTTTTTATAGGGGATTTAATCTGCTGCATTATGATGCAAAACAAACACTTTAATTTCCAGTGAGGGATGTATTTGTTTTCCTTATTGTGTGCGAAGAATGCGCACAAAGCTCATAAAGAGTTTCATTAGTAATGCCGGTTAAATGATGTCTTCAAATGAAACCGAAACCTTAGGTGCGGCCCAACCTATGACAGGGTATCAATTTATTTTTTCAGTGCAGCTTAACCTTTTTTCCTACTATTCTGAATTAGTATTAGCAATGTTCGTTGCATCGATATTTTAGACTTACGACAGTAATTGTATAGTTCAAAATAATGAATTCTTTATCCAGCCCAACTTACTAAGGGGCCTGCAGCGCATTGCACTACACTTGTGAGCGCATTTGACCGGATGTCTTCTCGGCAGAGAACGGAAGTGACTTAGTGCTCATCCATGTTCTGGCAAGATGCAGGCAGAACGTCGTATCAGCAATTAGAGCTGGTGCCTGGCGAGCACTCGGCGAAGAACAATTGCGTACGGATCGTAAAGGTACACGCTGCTTGTTAGTGACACACCACCTCGCCCTTCTGTCATGCGTGGCTGATATTCATCATGCTAATCGCCAGAGAGTGGCTTTTTCTTTACGACGTCAGCGAGCTGATTGCAATGAGAAAACTGAACGCACTCAAGTCTACTTGCCTCTACACATTCAAATAATTCAACCGAAAATAATTACTATATTTACGATAATACTTTTCTAAAAAAAAAAAAAACATTCACTTTTGAGGTTAATTTAAGCTGGTTTCATTACAACACCATACACACAACGAATCGTTCAATTTAGTAGTAGACCTGTTTTGACATTAGCAAATTGACACTCAGCGATAAATAGCGCCAATGTTTGTCGCACTAATGTCTTGAATTAATAGACATAATCTCTATTGTTTCAATTTCGCATTGTTTCCTCTCGGGGAACAATAAGGCAAGATTGAATTGTGGCACGAGGCGCAAATACTCAAGCTTCTTCTTGTGTTAAATTAAGAGTGTTAAATGTTGAAAGATAGCTGCTAATGGAAACCACGCGTACTAACAAGCGAGTGTATCTTGGAACACTTCTAGCTTCTTCTTCAAGCAGTGCCGAAAATTATGATTTCAAGGACCAGATAAGCAGCCACTGGTTAAACGCGTATTTATTCGTCATCCAATTTTCTATAATCGCACAAATCTGTATCAAGGAATAGAAAGCTGAGAATACAAGTAATTTTCAAATCCCGAATGTAACGTACGCTTTTAATTAAAATGCTAGCCGAATGGCATTGAAATGGAGATCTAACAAAATAATCCGTAATCGCGAGCGTGACGAGAAATGTAAATATGTATTACGCTTGTTGTTCGTTTGCTATATCGAGCACCTGCGCATCTTCCGCTTCATCTTCATGCTTTATCTGCATTTTGCGTAAAAAATTATATTTGAGTTTTTAATGGGCTGTAATAAAATGAAACAGCTGCTCAAGGATTATGTTTGGATTAAAAGAATCGTAACATGTGGGATTAATTAAAATACTTTTGCGATTGCAAAAATGTAGTAAATCATAATTATAATGAGATTACAATGAAAAATGTTGTACATTTATCATGTTTTGCATTTTCCTTTAGCTAGTGTGCCTTTTGTTTGGTTCAGTTTGTTTTACATAATAGGGATGATTTCTGTTGGATTCTGCTGAATGGGCTGCTGCTGGTATGTTGCACAACATTTCGTGTGGAAGCAGATGAAACAACAGCTGCTGATCGTTCGACTGGATCTGTCCACCTTAATAACAAAGATAATGTATACCCATCATAATGACCGCATTGATGCCAATGACGACTCTTGCACGTACAAATCATTGGTACTGAACAGTGCGGTTGGGTTCTTACAAATTTATTGCTAGTAAGAAGGATCATGGGATGCTTATTAATAATTATGTTATGGAATAAGGTTAAAGTACTTAAAGTAAGTAGAATAGAAACCTGTGATTTAAATTGAGATGTTTTTGTTGAATGATTTTTTTTCTCGTCTACATATAAATCAATAGGGAAGGATAATGTTTTATGATTATTACCTATAATTTTTATTAACATCTCAAAATACTTACCTACCTTAATCTCGATTAACCATTTAAGTTCTTAACTGCTATTATGTTTTTTTCTCCGCTCATCCTTGAATTCCAGTGTCAATTTCTTAGACGCTTCCTCATTGTATGACGAGATGAGTAATCGGACAATGCGGCAACACCTTAAATAAAATATTAGTAAAAACCCATTGAGAAGACCTTCCACTAGGTATTGGAAGACGCACGAGTCAAAAAGCAAACCGGATCCGAATGCAAATTGTGCTCATCACCCTCTCGCGCTTCCGTCACTTGCATTGCTTCTCCCTTAAACGACGATGCGCAACGTATCTCACTTCGTTTCCCGTAAGTCATCTCTGGCTGGGCATATCATCTTCGGTGCGCAAGTGCTGCACGCTGGCTGCAAGTATCCGTGTCGAAGGGGTGCAACGGAGTGTACCTGCAACCGGTTTCCAGGTCTCACTTACCGGAAATCGAAAGTGACTTCCGTCGTGTTGCAACTGGGGAGATTAAATGGCTTGCAGTGGTCGGGTGCTACTGTTGCACTCCTTTTGTGCGCGTTGACCATGTTGAATTCACCTCAATCGTTACTATTGTGTCCATCACAAAGATATTTACACTACGGATAACTAACGCTTGTAACGTTTTGACCTTCCCGAGTAATTTATTATATCGGAGAAGAAAGGTAACAAACGGATAGTGGAGAGATGAGAAAATGGAACAATGACGATATTATAGGAATTAAAAGGAACGTTGTTTGCTTTTTATTAGATATCATCGTTAGTTGATTTTTTGCTGCGGAAATAAAAAAGACTACAATTAATAATTTCTATTACGAATTATTCTTTGAATAAATTTATTTCGGTCTTATAACTAGTATCAAGTGCTTTTTGATGGTATTTTTGAATGCACAATTGGGTAATGATAATGGTAAAGGGTGTGATGCGTGTGAGGGTGTTGGTGGGCTTTGTCCGGGCCGCAGGGCAGGTGCTTGCTTGTGCCCGGACAGGTACGCGGGCGGCAGCTATCTAGGATGCGAGCGGGGAGGCCGCCCCGGCGTTGCCATAGTTTCCAGAACGATGCTTTTGCCAAGCGAGGTGATGTGCTCACGACACTATGCGGGTGTATCGACCGCACCTGCAGGACCCACCCTGTTCCGCGCAGCGCGTCCTGTTTCGTCATCCCCTAAAGATGACTGTTGGAAAAACGAAAAATTTTATTTTGACGCGTATAATTGCGTCCGCCCTCGAAGCTCTCGATAATACCCCAATCGATATTCCACACGTCCTACGAGCGCAAATACTGCTCTTGTTTGCTTTGTAAAAATGATTTTCGATTGTTTTGATCCAAAGTGGAAAATCCTCGTTATGATTGATAGCATAGCAGAATTTCTGCATCAGAATAACTAGGCAATACAATTGTTTCATGCAGACGTAGAAGAAAGACATTTTAGTTTCCATACAAACCGGAGATGATTTTCTCACTGTCTTTTTATTGCTCGAGTGGTCCGCATCCGAATGTAACAAAATGCGCGCGGAATGCGTTCGTTCGGGAGAGAACAAAACGCGCCACTGTGGCCAGACAAAGATTTCTATCTGATATTCACGTCAAAGAACAAGCACGTATAAACATGTATATGGCTGCATCCGTAAAAAAGTGTTGTACGCTGACGGATGCTGCTGGCCATCATCCATGGAATAATAATAGTCTGCCGGAGTGCCATCGCATGTACGCACTGAGCTGTGGTCGCAGAGGAAGCGATGATTCCCATCGCATTGTTAACACGTATTAAGTACACTCCTGAGAACACTTGGAAGATTTGTCTTCAGTCCTCTGCCACTCACCTCAAACGATTTACTTGCATTTGTTATGAAATTTCTGTTGGAAAAACAACTTAGCATCCATCAGTCAAGTGAAGTCAACTAGGCTCACCTCGAACTGTTGACGACGAAGGAGTAGAGAGAAACAATTGCAGAAAAGAGTATTATTTCTTCTGTATGTCTCGTTACACTTGGCTACAATCATTAATGCACATTTATACTTTCTGGACGTATTTATTACCCATGAGATACAAGTGGAGAATTTTATTGCTTCCACTAAAGTTTTCTTCCTTTAAAGATTTGAGGTTAAATTTGAAAATTGTATGAGGGGCTAAAAAAATACATCTGTCATCTATCTACAAGGAGATGCAACTTATTATTCTCAGATGAAATTTAGCTTTTAATGATTAATTTACCACGTGCTTTATTTATTAGAAATCTGTATCTTCAAGACATTCAATTTTTATTGACTTCTTTTTAATTTAGTAGATATTAGAAAATTTTTAGCATCAGGTTCCTTACATGTTGCAATTTTTCTAGTTTTCCCAGCTTTTCTTTGGATATTTTACATAAGGAAAATGAAAAAATAAATAATTGGTTTTGTTGATAAAGCAGTTTGAATGAATAATGCCAACATAAATAGTTGTAAGCATATCTTCACATCAATGTTTCAAAAGCTATTCTCAAATAAACTAAACAATGTTACTAAAAAACTACTCTTCTAGAATTTAAACTATTGGTTTGTTATAATGGTTATTTGAAATTCGGCTTATAAGCTGAGCGATTTTGTTACTATTTAAGTTGACCTTCAACGAAAAACCAAGATAATGGATTTAAAGATCAGCACCATCTATGAACGCTATGAATAATATAAAGGATTGCTGTCAAACGAAATAAATTTATAATGATTTAGGTTGTGTGTTTTTTCTAATTCGATTACCTAGATAACACTGTCATTCTAAATATCGAAAAAAAACATTCAATAAAATTATGAAATATTATGAACTGATGCTTTTTTTTTATACTGTTGATTGAAAAACTGTAAAATCTAAACAATGAAATATTAAATTCTGAATTAAGATGAAGCAACATATATTTAAGCTTACTGATATTAATTTAGTTATTTTAATCAATCATAACATTTATTAGCATCAAACATATTGATGATATTTACATGTCCCACGGGTAACCATTTCCTAAATGAAAGATCCCACCAAACAAAAGCGGCAAGTGAAATACGAGATGCGGAGATAATATCAAGGGGAAGCTGTGTGACATTTACGTTTGACATTTCGGGGTTGGCAGCGCAAAGTCCATCGAGGGAGTTGGCGTTTCGCGCTCAGCGAACGGAGGAGGCAATTGCTGCACGGCGGCAAACAGGATATCATGTGCTAATTTAACCGCATCGCGTCCGTTTCGTTCGGCGTTAGGGTCAGAACAGAAAAGGTCAGCCCGGACGAAATTAATTCATTATTTTACGAGCGCTGCGAAAAATCCTTGTCAACGAAATGCATCGTAATTGCACCAAGAGAATGACGACGCAAAAAATGGCAAAGCTGCGATGCATGTGGCTGCAACATGCATGTGCGTGTTTGGTGATGTTTGAAGCTTGAGCCGCGAGAACAAAGGGTTGCACCTTGCACACACGAACAATGTTTGCTTGTAAACAGGCGGGAAATGCGCTGACGGTTGGGCTAACTGGACCGGAACCACCCTGCTGCAATTTGATGCTTGGGAGTATAATTTAGGGCGGAAAATGGTGGAACGTGTAATTCTTTCTGGGCGAAATATATAGAAATATTGCTAACTGACTGGTGTTTATGTGGAATGCAAACAACTTCAGCAACTGCCTTCGTGGCTAAGACTTCTGTTCAAAGTTGTCTTCGCCAATGCATTAGTGGGTTATCGTAACGGATCCCCGGCCAGCCAACAGCAAACAATTAATAAAACAAATGTGTCGTTTAATTAAACTTTCGAAACAAGTCCTCGCGCTCGAAGAGACACACGCGCCATTCTGGCACATCGCTGCTCTTTCCTGCGCGATGAATAAGGCGTCGAAAGCGGAGATCTGACGATTCATTGGCGATTCAGCCAGCGTCTATGCTCCTTTCATTCATTCTCTTCGTACACGTTTACGCGATGCCTCCGTCGATGGCAGCAGGGAGAGATGCGTTTTTAGCTTTGAATACCAAATATTTTGAATAAATCAAGCGAACGGAATGAAGTCGTACCGCTGAACGTGCGCGATGCTTTAATGTAAATTTATTCAATTGAATGTTGCTGCCTGCATACCTGTAGCAGTGCATGAAAGATTTTTCTTTTCGCATGGGTGTGTCGAGAGGAGGATGTCATCGCGTGCGTTGCTCCCGTGGATTTTGTGCGGTTTTTGCAAATCGGTTAATACGGCGTTAATATGCTGATTGAGTGTGGGCGCTCAAGTTACCGGATGCTGTTGGTTCAACCAATAAGCCAAGGTGGCAGCGATTTTCTTTTGCACGCATGCACATCGATTGCTCAAATCAGCGATTTGCCTTACGCAAGAAGATCAGATTTCACCGACGGTGTTACTTTGCTACTAGCGTAAATATAGTGCGCAAAGCAAAACTTTTTTTGACATCTGGCCGATAGAATCTGTCGATTTTAGATTTGGGCTTTTCCCAAAACTTATCTGATTAGATAATAGAAGTCTGTGGCATATCTATACATTCATTCACTGACTTTTATAGAAACGCAGGACCGACTTACAAAGTGATTTCATTCTGAGTATTTCAATGATGAATTATGGTTCGCCACAGGATATACTAGCAAGAAGTGCAGTTATCAGCACAATCAGCAACGATTTCATAATTTAGAGTGACTAAAAATTATCGAAAGAGATCAGTACACAACATTTGTATATGTGGTATAGTGCTACTAATGCACTATTAGTAGAAGAACAGCTAGGTTAGGTTATGTGGAATCACGTAAATTCGATATAGATTAGAATAAATCTAAATTAACGAAACAAGTTGCCAACACAAAGAGAATATCTACTTTGCTTGATAGTAATTGATAGTAATAATTAATTGAGTGTAATTATTTATTTATATTAAAACATGTTTACATTACCTAATTTATCCTAAAATATTAAAGCGCAAAGATAAATTAAAAGAGCATGTTTCTATCATTTGCTTTTGTGTATTCTGGCACAAAATTTAATTCTAAATCCTACCCTGTAGCAATTTATTTATCCACTGCATTTCCTGCCAAATATTGATGCAACTGATGCGATTTCATCTCATCTCAAAATTCAGCCAACAAGCAAACCACCAAGTAGAAATACATTGTTGACCGTCGACTTAATGATTATGGACCAATCCCATGATTAACATCCGCCTCAACCATTATTATCAACCGTCTCGTTGAAAAAGTGAGTTCTCATTGACGCATTCAATTGTCAGGACAACTTCCTGCCGCATGCCTTAAGGGTCTCCTCATGATTATCTCAGCTAGCGGCTTCTAAACACTGGGCAATTACGAGCAAGGGCGCGATATGTGAGCACGTTGATCGCGGGAAGAAACGCGTGTGGTTTTTCAGCTTGCTTTTTATTCTGCTGGTCGACAGTGTGGACGTTATTAGCTGCGTTTCGGTTTCCCCTATGCGACTGACACACCTGAGCTATCCCGGTGTCCGTTATACATCACTTCCTTACACATGACTTCCGATCTTTTAGACTTTACGGTCTTCGGGCCAAAAGCTGAAACGCTAATGGTAGTGCATTTGATCGTTTAACTGTGCCATACATCAGGGAGAATCTAAAATGGTGGCTGTCGCAGCGGCATTACTTGCTTTGGTAGAAGTTGGTGTACATTTTCTCAGAATTGTACAGATCTCGCATTATTGTGCGATGGCAAGTCTGCTTTGAGTCAGTATTGATCCAATCTGCTTATTCAGGCGCCAAACTTGTCTGGCCACGCAGCAGGTCACAGAGATTTGTCGCTATCGACAGGTTGGAAATACTGATGACGCTGTCTCGATTCTTGTTAGTCGCTTTCCAGGTGAACTAATCAATATGCACGAGTCTCCGCGAGATTGTACCGAGCGCAAACGCCCGAGTCGTGGTTCTACAATTCTTCTTCTTCTTCGTTGCATGCGTCAAGCAGTGCGCTGGCCTTATCATAATTAATGTGCACTTAATGGATTTACTGGTTTGGCAGAATTGATGGTCATTCGGAGACTCAGTGGTCGGTTTAGGTGGTAGCTGTGTAGCTATGTGTTCGCTGTTCTCTAGAGTGTAATAAAATGATTTAATGATGTGTTTGTTTTGCGCGCATTGACGCGGCGGCTGCCAATGGGGCCGATCATTCATTAAGCGAAACAATGCGATGCGAGAGCGCGCGGTTGAAGTTCGTCGATGGACGTTGCGTTGAATCCGAATTAATAGACACGCCAAGCCACTAAAGCGAATACAATCGAGGACTACATTAGCATGCACTGTGCGCACACAGAAAGCCTCTCCATATTTATATCGTCACAGAGAGACATTTCTCCGTTATGCCGTATCTACACTTGACTATGCTACATTCAGTGCAACCAAGCATCAACCTGATAACTCAATCGAGCATTCCCATGAAAGCAGAGGGAAATTTGATTTTCAGCTGGAGCCACATAGAGCAGTGGGTGCTTCTAGACCGTTCAACCAGAAAAATCACTAATACTAATTTTGTTGGGAGCAAGTATTGCTTCAACACATTGATTCGAATAATTCTGAAAAAAAAATAGACAAGATGACAAACTAACTATTGTATTATATTATATTATATATTTTCTTATTATCCCTATACTTCCAGGACCAGTTGGACAACCATCACCAGTCTAACCTTACTAGATTTTCCGGATATTTTGCTTGGAAATTTTCTTCCCGAATATTTTCACGTCACCTTGGAGGCGTGTCTAGAGCATATGTAACCAGAAATAAAACGTTTTGGTTGGGAAAGCAGTTGGAGTCAATAATACCAAACCAATCAGTTGTACCAACATACAACTTGGGTGTACACCTTTATCTTGTGATATTCCAAAGACCTTGTCTCCCTATTGCAGCATACCACGTACATATTTTAGTCCCTCGTAGTGTTCTTTATACGCCATAATATAAATTTACTTAAGTCACAGCTTGCCACACGCAATCAACTTAATAAACTCCCCGAGTGCTGTAACAATGCAGCGTGGAAATGCCACCAGCAACAAAAAGTGCGCATTCCCCCTTGGCCGTCCGAGAATAAAGAAATAATGAAGAGGATGCAAAGTGTAGATTACGGACGGACAGAGACGCGGTTTCCGGTTAGGTGCGCGAGATGAGTTTCTAGAAACGAGATCCGACATACACCAGTACCTCGGATAATTAGTTCGGCTATACGTTCATAATCTGGCCCGTCTGGAGGGATAAGCAATTATGAGAGATGGTTGCAAGAAAGTAACGAGCGCACATACCTGTCCAGCGAATAATATATATATATATTCAACAAGACGAAAAAAGATGCGCTGGCAGCAGCGCGGCGAAATAATTAACGCCGGTCAAACGCCCCATGTGATGATGTATGCCCGCGTGTGCGGCGCTTTCAGATTTCAGAGTTATGCGCAATAAAGTCTCATTTCATATACGATCATTCTAGCATAATTAATAAAAAAACGCGCGATGCGTAAAGATTTTTATATTAATTGGATCTCTTATGAGTATATTAAACATTGTTGAAACTAGGGAAATCTACACGTAGACGTTCCAAAATTACACACAGCTATTTTAAACGTACAATTTCTAGGTTAGAATCGGCTTCAATCTTTAATGGCCAATAATTGGTGGGTAGGTGCGTTTACAAAACGTTTCCTGTGAAAATAAGCACAAAAAAAGTTGCTCTTAACACTAAATCAGGAACATAGTTCCGTAAATAATCTGTTTTAAGTACCATCTTTTTACGTGCTAAAATTAAATTTACATAATTATAGTCATCATGTCAGTTGGGTTGCATATCTTTCAGGTAGGTCCTAAGGTAATAGAATTGCAATTTGCCTGCACGCTTTATACATGCTAATTAGATGAAAAATAAAGTGCTTAGATTAATTGACAATGTAAATTTCCTAAGTAAATCATTTACTAGCTCAGATGACGATCCGTTTGATATCTATCCGCGGATGTACAGATCCCCGAAATTTGTTTGGGAGAGACTTTTCGGTACTTGAACGCCCGCCAATGATTGAATCCTATCACTTGACAAACCAGACACGAACATCAATCGCTTAACTGTACATTCTCACACACAATGGCACGTAGATCTACACAGTGATGTATTTTTGTTAAATAAATGAGTCACGTCTGCGACGTACGTTTTACGCCCGGCTGCAGCAGGAAAATATGAAGCATTTATCCATCGATTGGTCAGAGGCGTCCATGATGCCGAAGAGAGGAAGTTAGAACCTCATAACCGTCCGTTCCTGGCTCTTTCTCGTCATCTCTACACGACGTCTCGTACATACAAATTAAGTCAATTACGATTTTGTACAACAGCCACACACCGCTGACTTTACGACTGTGCATGATGCATGAGAATTCCAATCCTTAAGAGTACTTAAGAGAGTTGTGATGACTGAGAGCAGAGAGGAAACCCGATACACCTCGCAGCTTAACCGTACACAAACTGGAGAACGATTAAGTCATCAACAGCTCATTTGTTTACACGCGTTATCCTCTTGGTTGGCTTAATTGAGACGGCTAGATCATCATGTTATGATCAGTGTATCATTGAGGTGTGGTCCAGCGAGTTTAAGATGTAATTAAGTCTGACATTTATTGCTCTTGCTAGTTAATTGATTATCTTAGTAACGCTGGAGGTGAATGCAAATCATCATTGATTGCGATAAATGGTATGTGCTTGTCACTGTGCCTTGTGGCATTTTTCTATTTTATTGAGAGACTAAGAATGAGTCAGATGGTGATTCAGAAACTTAGGTTGCAGTAATTGAATCGAATGTGGCAAATCCAGATTGAAGAAGTTAGTA